>VACF01000874.1:0-39536 GCA_006891605.1 Pleurozium schreberi | reverse complement strand
TTCAAAGCTTGATGTGTAATGCAATGACTACCTCTAGAGGCATGGAATTGACGTGTCTTCGGTGAACATGGGTTTAGGTTTGGCATCACTGGTGGTGTTGCTTGGCGGACTTTGTGTTGGGATCAACTATGRCTACTTCTCAGCAACGGTATTTCTATCCTCAATCCAACACTTAGTGTTTGTAGCTGCGAACACAGCGTATGAGTCGATCCTTATTTTCATACTGTCTTTTGTGTTCTAGAGAGTCAGGGCTTAGATGGTCAAAGCATGTACTGTTACGCGAATGGGAGCCTTCTTGTGCAACTGTTGAAATCATCTCGCCCAGAATGTTTTCGTTTTTCCGGGTGCCTATTAATCTGGAAATTTTTAGTCCAGGTCATTGCAGATTAYGGTTTGCAAATGTGCATCACCACGGTTGGACTCTGTCTTGTGGTGAGTATACTTTTTTGGATTTCAAGAAAAAATAATTTCCCTACATTTTGGAATACTGAAAATATGTTTTGGAAGTTGACATATATGACGATTAGTTTTTGTTCAGGCTCATGTATCAAATTGAAGTAGAAAAGGAAATTGTTGTCTTAAAAGTAGGGCAACTGATGTCTTGGTTGCTGACACGGAATCAGATGTCCGTGTGGCTGCACTTGAGGGGATGTTTTTCAAAATCAAAGTCAGCGTCTTTTAAATCCCATGTGACCGGCAACGTACTTCACGATTGGTATGGTTTTTCAAATTTTAAGGCTCTCACAATTGATTTTGGACAAGGCATAGGAAACCTACTTTGGATATCGTTTTTTGACCAGTTTTCTCTCTGGAGTACCGTATCTTGACGAGTATTGACTTTTTGTGGTATTCCGAACTCAGCTGATGACATTCATCCTTGCCATGAGATCTTGACCCTGGTATATTATATTGTCGTGCAGGTGGTTTGGAGTACAGTTGAACCCAGACTTATTCGGCCTTGACCTGAAGTAAGGTTTCCTGCTATGATCTTGGGCTTTGAACATATGATTATCTTACTAAAAGGCAAACTGTGTTTCTGAATACACTTGAATCCCTAATCTTATTCCTCTTTACTGGTTTACAGGTTCTTCTGGATTCGATCAGGCATGATGGGTTGGCTTCTGATTAATTTGTCCGTGGCTGCCAAGCAGTACAGTGACCAGGGCTCCTTATCTTTATCAATGKCTTTATTTCAAACATTTTGTGCGGTATGATTCCATTGTCCCTCCTCGGTCTGATGTTTTATGCTGGTTCCCAATTCATCCAATAATTGGTCTAATGTTTTCTGTTCTGGCAGATTTATGTCCTCGACTACTTTTGGCACGAGGAGTACATGACTTCAACGTGAGTGTTCTAATCTTAATTTTTGCGTAGAATAGCTTATCAAGGGATGTAGTTAGTCGTTATTTTTAATGTTTTAGAGTATGAGTATGCTGTTGGATCTTTGTGTCCTTGCACAAAACTCAGATTTTGATGTTTCTGTCGTCATTTGGATTGGAGTTTTTAATTTTATATCTAATTTATTAACAATTTAGTATTTTGAATCATTCTCTACTTCTTTCTACTTACTATTTTTTTCCTATATGTTGTACAACTCCAAATGATCTGAAAATTTTCATGTATGTAGCCAACTTGCCTTGAAAAATGAATCCCAATAAGCACAACCATTTCGGACATTTTTTCATAATGATCAGACCTTGTGAAGTGCAGCTGCCCGTTTTTTTGCAGGGCCAAAAAAGGAATTTTGCCACTTCAAAAGCTAATATCTTGCAATCTACAGGGTGGAAATTTCTGAAATTTTTTCCACATATTCTCAAACTAGATTACTTCAAGATCCTACGGTTACATGTGTCAAAAAATGACATTTTCCGAAAATTTGGTACTTGTACTAGAAATGGGAGTTTTGAAGCATTTTGGGTGAGAACACAATCAAGGAACTTTAGGGGTTAATAGCCAATACACCTCTGTAAACCAATATGTTAGACTGGTCTGGGACCTATAATTGAGGAAGGGAGGTTCCACTGTATTGATTATTGCCAAGCTTTATTGCAGAATTTGAGTAAATGGCGAATTTCTTTGCCAAGGCCAAATCAATCCTCCGGAGTGGCCGGACTTGATCAGGCTATGAACAATTATATTTGAGCATTTGCACCATGAATGGGCCCTTGGAAACTTGGAAACTGGCAGTTATTATTCAGAGCATAACATTCAGTAGCCTACATCTAGGTTGCCCTTCCCCGAGGCAAGGGAATGTGAAATCATTCTGCATCATTTTCATGAATTCAAAGAGGATGAAATGATGTACACAAAAATAGTGAAATTAGGTTGTCACAATCAGTGTACAAGAATGCACTACTTTTGAAGTAGGTGGTGTTTTGATTGGGACTCATAAACTTCCATGTGTACAAATGGAAATATTCGTAGAAATATTTGTTGACTTTGATGGCTGGTAAAGTAACTTTCTTGATGGAAGGCAACTACTAATTGTTATTAAGGCAACCTAATTTCACTATTTTGTGTAGAATATTTCACAATCATCAGTAGCTATGGGGGTGTAGGTGGTCATTAAGCAAGAGACTACAGTGAGTAGTGTATCCATCTAGCATCCCGAATACTATGGTGCCAAACATCTAATTTAAAGTTTAAAAATAAGCTTTGGTGCTTTAAATATAAACTTTGAAATGTTTGGCAACAAATTCAAAGAGAACAATATTCAACAACTATCTCACACAACTTCAAAAGCCACTTATATTTTGTGTGAAGAGATGAGACGCCAAGCTCTTTATACAAGTGGGATGGTAGAAGGTAAAACAACCCATTCATATGGGATGTGTAAATTAGGACTAATAGGAGTTGAAACATTCATAGTCAAGTCAATAGTAGGAATTATATTTGAAGTAGAATTTCAAAACTCATTTGGGTAAAGTAAAATAACTTTATTGAAAGTTAACTTTTATTCAAACAACTTATCGAACTACATTAATGTGGGACATCAAGCAAACTTTCATGTCTACTATCAAAAACTTTGAACTATTTTAATTTGGGAAATCAAGCTAGCTTTCATCTCTACTAATCCGTTTGAAATTGAGCTAGAGCCTCCAATCAAAAAATTGTACACAAATTTCAAAGAGGATTTGATTGCTTAAATTTATTTGATTGTTTTATTTGAATGAGTGACCACATCACTTATTTACAAGGTTCCAACTTCCAAAAGACGAAGATGCTGCCATTAAGGTAGAACCACCCATAACCGATCACTTAAGCAATTTTAGACATGATTTGATGTAGTGCAACACAAAGCAATATTTTTATAGGTACAATGATACAAATGTTAATGATTACAAAACTTTGGTAGTTTTATTGCTTGAATTGAAATTATTATGAATTTTGAAAGGCAAAAAATACACTGGACCCATTGCCAATCTTTAGACTCTTCCAATTCTGATCACTCAAAAACTTACTTTTCCACTAATTGCTTCCTACTTTCTTGTGCACTAAGTTGGGACATGTGTCATGAACTTTTAATCCCAACCTTGAAAAGATGAAAAAAAAACATTCTAGCCTTGGTTGGAAATTAGTCAATCTACGGTTGGCTATGGGGCACTGGTTGGTAATGGGTGGTTCTACCTTACATGTTTTTTGAGGCTCAGGGAAGGTTGCGAGTTCCCAGCTGCATTCCTGCATTCCCACAGCAGCAGCCTGACGTGGCAAAGCGATTGCCAGGTCAGATTTTTTTTTTATAAAAATAAAAAATAAAAATAAAAATAATAATAATAATATTTCAGGACCCAATTTTTGTTTTTTTTGGTAATTATTTTTCTGACAGCAACCAGCCATTCCATCACTGCTTTGAGAATATCTAGGGAAACAGGCCTGAAACGGCCCTTTCGAGGCCGCATTTCTCATCTAATGTCCTGCTGCTACTTATTTCAAATAAAAAATTTACTTGTGGGCAAACTTGCTATATGACTATGGTACTTCAAGTACTCGCAAAAAGTCCTACTGCAGCCTCTGTATCCTGCTACAACTTGCACGTACTGATGACTCTTTTCATGGCATTTCCAACTACCCCTGACAACCCACGGAGCTCAAACTGTGGAAATAAAATCCAACTCTGAAGAATATCATAAGCTAGAAATCATTCATGTACATGTCACAGTGATCCAATTTGCATACTACATTTGATTACTTGCTACTCTTCTTGCCATGTACCAAAAAATTGAGCAATTGACTTCTAAATACGTGCAGAGATCGTGCACACAATTGTACCTAAGGTAGAAGGCTCAAAGAACAGTTCGGGCATTAAAATCGCCCACCTCCTTAAATGTACACTGCTAGTATATGATTTTTTTTCATCTTTACTGGAATTTACAAAATGTGAACATTTGAGGAGGTGAGTGGTTTTAGAGCCTCATGCCATTTGACTTCAGAAATTCATAACTAATTCCACAAAGCTCCAAAAAACATGAAACGACTTGGGTTAGATGCCAATTCCACTTGTCTTTCAAGGAAAATTCACTGAAAATTGTTTCAAGCGCTTTCACCTTGCCAAAATTCAGATTCAGACCTTACATGGGCGCTTTATGGACCTCCTACCTTATTCTCAAGAAGCCACTCCCATTGAAGATCAACAAAGCCAGTCAATAATTTGTACAGTAAAGCAGCAAGAGATTGGCTGAGGTTTAATTTTCCTCCGGAGCTGTTTTATTCAATTCATTCATTCATCAAAGTTGACAATTTTGGCATGGAAATCCAGCTTAAGCCAGACAGCAAAGCCAAGTACTGGAGCCTAAGTTTTAAAAATCCTTGAGGTCAACACTGGCCATGTCCCACGCAGTCACAGCCTTGACCGTCACCGCCTCGGTGCCATTATTGAAGAGAAACGCACGGACTGCGTCTTTGACAGCGAGCTCCGGGTACACTCGGGACGTGATGACCGTTCGCCCTCCTTGCGCAAAGCTCTCCACCATCGAATGGTCCACCAACAGGCGTATGGACAAGACGTTGTCGCTCTTGTGGATTCTCACGTAGCTTCCATACGTGGTCTTGTCCACGTCTTGTTGCAATGAGGACAAGCTGTGGTCGGCGCAAAAGAGCGTCTTCCAATTCGTATGCTGGCCATCGTGGATGAGGTAAAAGAAGATGGACGTCCGCTCTTGAAGATCCTGAGTGGCAAGCACGTGCACGCCGAATGGGCCATAGCTGTGTGCCGCAGCGCCATGGCCAGCTACAATGGTACTGCATTGCAATTGGCCATCCTCCGCCAAGAGCTCGTTGGCTTGCTCCAAACCCTCGCTTCGGTCGGGCAAGACGAAGTGCACCTCAATGTCCAGTTGCGCACCATTTCGATACAAAACGTACCTGGGTGACGCGCAACCCCGCAAGCGACGAGTTAGGCACCAAGCAAACAAGCAAACTGCAGACAATCCCCCAGGCTATACTACCACTGTAGTTTTCTACACACAATGACCTCGTTGGAGAAAGCTAGCCAGAGCGCGCCTGCGCCCCGCGCGCMCCGAGTCGTCGTCCTCGCCGACTGACACCACACCCAGGAGTACCTTAACTTAATTGTGCTCGAAGACCGAGCCCGGAAGATTATTTATACTCGTCTTCAACTAAACCCGACTACCAAGGCAATCCACATGCGAATGCACACGTACACCCGACGTACCACCAAGGCATCAAGGCATCAATTCAAGCCATGTAAAGTCTTCCTCGGTTCGTCACCGGAAATTCTCCAATCTCCAACATGCCATATCTAAAATTCCTTGGCTTAGAATACAATTAAATCTGCTAAATAATCCGCGCCTAGCTCAGACAGAGTCGGGCCGGGCTTATCCCGGGTGCTCGATCGTACGTGGAAAGTTCTGCTGCAAACGACAAGCACTACAGGAGCTGGAAGATCGAGAAAACTCCCAGTGCGTCACGTCCGTCTGGACAGATCGAAATGCAGACAAGCTCCTGACGTKATCATGTCAGAGACGGAAGACAGGGAGACGACTCTAGTGGAGGTGCAGTCCAAGGGAACGTGGGCGGGGGATGGATCGAACCACCAGGTGGCAAAGTGTAATTGCGAGGAATCGTGGGGGGGTCGCGGGGTGAACCAGCTTTTCTTCGGCGTGCTTTGGGGTCAGTCAACGTCCCCGGCCTTCGCCGTTTGGCACTTTGGCACACACAGTCCGACAGACACAGGCAGGCAATTCTCTTAATACCTTAGGGCGGTAAGGTAGTCTGCTCTTAAGCGACCATTTAACCATTTAAGAGCTGATTGCGTTTTCAGGGAAGGTAAACTCCATGAAACAGTTTTCAGTAAATTTTCATGGGAAGAGAAAAGGAATTGACATCTAACCCAAGTCGTTTCATAGTTTTTGGACCTTCGAGGAATTAGTTACAAATTTTTGAAGTTGTAATGTAGTGGTCACTAAAAGTGACCACCTCCTGAAATGTACATTGCTCGTACATTGAAGAAAGCAAATTGCACCTCTGTATCATGATCGCTTTTAGAGCATGGGCGCTTCAAGAGTAGACACCCTTACTACTGCAAGCGTTCAATTATAAAGTGTAAGGTAGGAACAACTCAATGGCGTGACTGTACCTAATGGCGCCAGTTTCACTAGTAGAAAATTCAATTTTTTTTGTTGATTTGGTCGTGTTGACCCAGTCACTTTTTGACAGAAATTTGTTGATAGAATTTCAACAGATTTCTGTCAAAAAGTGACCGGGTCAATGCAACCAAATCAACAAAAAAACTGAATTTTCTACTAGTGTATTTTCTACACATGGTAGTCATTTCAAAACTTACCCCTAAATGGTTTTGACTATGTTTTCAACAAAAACTCTCCAAAATTGCCATTCCTAATACAAGTACCAAGTTTTAGAAGAAAAAAAACATTTTCTAATACATTTAATTGTAGAATCTTGTATTATATTAGTTTGAAAAGATGTGGAAACGATTTCAAAATCTTCCACCCTCTAGAGTGCAAGATATTAGCATTTGAATTGACAAAAATGAGTTTTTTGGCCCTGCAAAAAATCGAGCAGTTGCACTTTACAAGGTCACATTTGTGTGAAAAAATGTCAAAAATTATGGTGGTTACTTTTTGGATTCATTCTTCAAGGAAAGTTGGTTACATGCTTGAAATATTTCAAATCATTTGGAATTGTACAACATATAGGAAAAAATAGTAAGTAGAGAGAAGTACAAAATGACTCAAAATACTAAATTGTTATCAATTTATTTATGGAATTGAAGAAGGCCAATTCCAATGGTTAAAATGATGTAATAAGCAATTTACACCAACTTGTTTTATTTTATTTTTCCAAAAATTAAAAATTAAAAAATTAAATAATGGATTTGAATCCTTTTTGTAGAGTAGAAATTCTATAACTACCTTCAAAGTACCCCAAACTAAAACTCCTCATAACTTTTGACTCAATGATCAAAATAGAATGATTTAAAGCTTTCCACTTAGATATAAATATGAAGAACCAATTTCAAATTATTATTTTAAAAAATAGTAATTTTTAAAGAAGTTTTATTTGTTGCCGGATTGGCCACTGAGCTATGAAAACTACATATCATACAATAACTTTTTGACTATGTAGTCAAAAGTTATGAAAATTGTTGGGTTGTAAAGGTACTCCTCAAGAAAACGTTGTGTGAAAATTTCAAAGAAAAATGATAAAAAATCAGTGACCTGCCCTAAATTGCTATGTTGCCAAAAAAACTTAGTTTGAGCATTTAGGGTTAAATGTAGGTAGACCATAGATAGCTTATATTATTTGACTTAAATGATAAAATATTTATAGTCTTCCTACATTTATGTTCTAAAATCAATGCCTCACATAGAATCTGATGCTATTAGGTACATCGATGCCATTAGGTGCTTCTACATTATATTATTTGGTGTAACTCTACAATAAGTTACTTGTAACTGTTAGTAACCGTAAATGGGACCAAGTATGAATAGGCCCTTACGGTGGGTAGCAGTTTTATTTTTTATGTTTTCATTCACAATCTGGAGATTACATCTTAATTCAAAGCATTCCGGCAAAAGACTTCACAGTTTTGTTGTCATTTTTTAGCCAAATTATTTTTATCTGGTGTGATTTGGTATCCGAACCGGAAAAAGAAAGGCCATAGTGGATACCTCTACAATGGCGTTGTGCCCTAAACCATAGCCTAAAATTAACCCCCATATCACCATATGTATAAACACATATTGGGAATTGTCAATGAGTGAGATATGGCAGCTTTTGGTTTACATTAGTATTATTGTAGTAGTTGACTATAAAGGCTTCAATGCTCACATAGAATTGCTTGTTGTTTGTTGCTTTACAAGCCTGGAGATTTTTTTTTAAATATTAAAATAACACAATTTCATCTCCATTTTTTTTACTTTTAACATCTTTGAAGTGGAAGCTCAATTTGAAATATGGCTATTCATTTTGAAGGCTGCCAAATGAGTTGCTTTAATCACTCTACTTTCTAACTTTGTACCCAAACTATGGTCTCATATTTGTCAAAATAAGAAAATTGATTGTGCATGTCTTTTTTTCTTTAATTTCTTCAAATCTCTTTGTTGTCTTGTTTCTATTATCTATAATTTAGCCTTCAAATTACCCACTGTCCAATTTGTGACGTTTTTGGGTATACCCACCTTACTTCAATTGAACTCAAACAATGAATTAGAGTTATTCCTTTCTCATCTCTCAATATCATATATTGTGTTGTCACTGGCGATTACCATTGCTATTGCCAAGATGCTCATGTGGCAAAGTATTGTTAACCTTTAGTGCTTAACTTAATAAAGATAGGTAGCTTACTTTTGAAAATTCATGATAAATAATTGGTATTCTTCTATCATACTGCCATTTCTATTATCATTAACAAATATTTCATTAAAATGACAATATTCCACAATTGGCACTTTCACGTTTAGATTGTGCAGTTTAAAATCTATAATTGTTTTAGAAGTAAATGAAAAATTGGCATATGAAATATATACTACCCTTTTAATGAAATTTTGTCATTGATATAAAAATTCAAGTAGCCATGCCCATGCCAACATTCATTTTTGTTTCCATAGATATAAGGTAACAACAAGTAATTGAGACATGTTTCATTCTAAAATTTCCCCAATCCCATCTAGATTGTTGCCTAAAATGTACAACCTYCATTGTTGAGACTTGAAAGTCTGAGGTCAATTTTAGGAGCTAAACCTAGAACCGACACATTTCTAATTGCACTATTTATTGATGGAAAAGGGTTCATTTGATGCCTCAAAATGGCCATAGGGTGATTGCAATAATTTTCGTCACGTTCACTGCAAAAGTTGTTTTGTGCGATAAATATTGCAAAAATGATTGAATCAACATGAAATTTAGAGTTAAGCTATCTATAGCAATAGTAAATGCACTTGAATTCTTTAAGTTTTTTCAAAATTAATTCAATAGGTGAGAATGAATTTCAAATATATGTCATACATATGATTTTGGTGTTTTTTAGTACTATTGAGTACCTTTTTTGAAGAGTTACATTATTAGATTCGGAAAGCTAGCTCTTCTAATAGAAATACACCTTCTCAAAAGAGGAATTTTTAAAATCATGTTCCAAGTGTGTTTTATATTGGCCTATAGTTTCACTATAAGAAAACCTTGTTTTAGGTGACGGATTGACATCAAAAGGAACGGATTTTAGGTGACATCCAAGTTGATATCAAAAAAACAAACCCATGTTTTTATGTCAGCAATGATGTCCATTGATGTTATATTAGACATCATTGTTGACATAAAAACATGGTTTGTTCTTTCCAATGTCACCTAAAATCAGTTCCTTTTGACATCAATAAATTTTGGTTTCCTATAGTGTTTGCTATATTCAGGTTGAATTTATGTTGAAATAAAAATTATGATTTTTTAGTTCTAGCTTCAATATTCTTTCTTTGCTATTAGTTGGCAACAATGGCCATTTGGCTCACTTTAAATAAATTTTTTAGGTGAATTTTCTAATTTAGAAAAATAGAAATGTGGAAGTCTCATTTTCTAGCATAAATTGTAGCATGTTGCTCAAAATAGTATTTTGGGGTACACAAAAAGATTCAATAGTATTGTTGGAGGCCCTTAGTGCCTCCAATCTATTAATATAAACTATTTTTTTATCAAAGTAATGGTGAATCAAGTATTTCCATTTATCCTTGCTATCTACTAATGAAGATCATAAGATTCCAAAAACTCAAAATATCACATCTAAAATCGAATCAACCATCTAGATTTCATATTCTATGCCTAAATAGTACTAAAGGTGAATCATAGTAGAAAAGTACGACAATGTTAGAATCAAATATGCAACAAATAATACAAGTGTTTCTTGCAATCATCCCACAAGTGTGTAAGAACAACTTGTGGGAGTAGAAGAGTTCTTTGAGCCAACCAATGGGAATTAAAGCATTTTCTACTTCATAAGTGGCTATCTAATTAAGGCTAGAAAGTTTAGTGCCATAAACATGATATTAACACCTAATTTCATCACTTTGAAAATTTATAGTTTATTTTTACAGAGTCTAGAAATTACATTCTAAGTCAATCTAAAATCTCCTTGCACCCACTACCAAGATTCAACAAATGCTTTAAMAATATCAAAACTGATACAAATCATACTCCGAAAACTCATATTCCAAGGCATTTAGATGTTACTTATTAACTTATTATTTGATTTTAATTGGGTCTTTGGATCTTCTTCATGAAATATTAAATGATGGAGTTTATTTTTCACAACATTCATTCTAAAAGCACTTACAAGATTAGTCATTGTGGTTTGAATATATTGATCCATTTGTAAGTTTGTGCAAATTAAACCCTTGTTGAAGGATGATTGCAAGAAACAATTGTACTATTTTCCATCACACCCTCATGAAAAAAGTTGTTTTCATCTATAACTTTTGCAAAAATGCTGGAAAGAAAAAGGAATTTGGAAGTAAACTTTCTAATAGTATGAAAAATAAACATGAATTTTTTCAATTTTAGCAAAATTACTTAAATGACCAAAATTGAATTTTGATAATATGTCACACTTGTAGTTTTGGTGGTCTCTAGTTATTAAGTGCCTTTTTTGAAAATTTAGGTCATGAAACTTTGTGGGGTGCATTATAATATGAAAATACAACTTTCCAAGAGAGGGATTTTTGATTGCCTATTGCAACTGAGTTCTAGATTGGACTAAAGTGAGCACCATTTGTAATGAATTTTTGAATAATGAAAAATGATTTTGGTGGATTTCTTTTATGAATAGACATCCACATAAAGTTTTTGAAAATGTAAAATTTTTATTTTATTTTTGAAAATTTTATCCTATTTTTTACTAATTAAAATATCAAAGTATGTATTTTCTTGAGACTTGGCACTTTTCAAGTTCTCCTACTTAGAGAATTTTTCTACACTTTTCCTTCTTAGGGTATCTTCTTCTCAAAGGTATATACATTAGTCATATTTTTTTTAAATTAATTTTTTTTTTCTAATTTTAAAGTACTTTAAAAAAAATCAAGGAAATCAAGATGTGGAACTGGGTCTGGAATGACGCTTGACGGTTGAGTTCGACGTTGCCTCAAGTCCTTGAATTAGCTTCAATTGCACACTTAATTTTTTGTTGTTAGTGAAATTAGTAATGGAAAACCACGTATTTCAGGCCAACCTGAAAAAAAACCTATCGTCAAATTGCTCTACAAACGGGGCTCCAGAAAACTACGGCAAGCACTCTCCCTCGGGCAATGTTTGAAAAGAACCGCCTCTTCCTCTGCATAAGTCGATGAAGATTGCACTCAAATCAAAGCTCATGATTCTAATGGACTCAATCTTCATTCCATGTTTCTTGAATGGAGAGAGAAAATGAGACAATTTTCAATAAAAAACACTGACGCAAACTCCAGCAAATCCTGTAATTATGTGCAGAGCATGCCATGTCCTTTAAGGGTTAAGGTAGACAAGCCCATTTCCGTTTGCTATCTAATTCCGTCATCTAGAAAATCATCCAAATCCATTCATTTTCTCGAAAAATCACTATAGTGGCTCAATGACTTATTAATGTAGGATAATGCCAATAAGGATGGTGACAAAGATTTAGGCATCGGTTTTAGATTTGGGGCCCATGAGAATAGTCCAGTTTGATGGATTTTGAAGGTGTGTGTTGGAGATAGGATCATTTGCCTCCTTTAGTTTGATAGTCAACACTTAAGTACCATTAGATATGTCAATGGGAGAGCAATTAAGTGGGTTATATAAGATATTACTTTTACAGGATGTTTATGGAATGTCCATGACTCCATTTTATGAATGGTATTGTAATTTCAAGGTAGACCACTTCAAAAATTCACAAAAATTACAATTTTAATCATAAAATTATAATTCCACTTGCATTTCATTCGCGAAACAAGCGCACACATTTATATTGGAGTTGGCCCCCAAGATATTCAGATTGCCAGAGGCAGTTTGCATGGTAAGTAACAGGGCAGTCAGGGCTTGCTTGTCTACCGCTTCCGAGAGGTTTGACCAGACCCGGCTTGAATTGCGTGCTTGAAAGTTCCATTCACGAGTACGTCGTGATGCGGGCGGGCTGCCGTGTCGACGTCCGGACCGCTTGCGCTCGTGCGGACGACTTCCATCATTTTTCCGACTCCGTCTGTCCTTCTTCGGGCTTTCAGTGCTTGTCCATSTGTGCCCTGCCTTCCATGCGGTTTCTTCGATTGCCGGCCCAATTGACAGGCGAGCACTGGGATCAGTGGGGCTCCGTCCTCTTGTATGCCCACCACCTGTCTTTCCAATKYAAAAAAGGTGTAACWGATTCGCATTTTAATACTATATATWSWTTSWWTCCACTGCTTTTATATCATTACTTTCTTCCCACTTGGGCTGTTAGTTGGAACTGAACCGCTGGGTTTCATCAGTATCGTCCGTCCGAACACACAACTAGCCGGGCAGATGTATCGATTCAACTTACTGACAGCACTGGCCCTGGCCGGAGATTTCAATTCGATCAAGTGTTTCAAAGCACATTCAACCAATCATAACATCATGACATAATTCACTAGTCTCTTTTAATTTTGGGTCAGAGAATTTTCTATACATTCTGCCGAATTGAATTGCGCGTACGTGGGGTATGCATATATAAATTATTTTGAGCCTCATGGCACTCGATCTAGAAAATCTAACTTCGAACCCCGGCATGTGAACCGTCACTGCTGGGGTGAGCCATGCAGGTAGGATTACATTTCAGTGTAACTACGTCAGATTGTCGATTGAGTGTTTGCAGACGACGCAATTTTTAAAGTATAATTTACAAGAAGGAGGCCGCCGGCCAGTGATGATTGTTGCGCGCTACTCCATGATCGGCTTCAATTCTGCTTCTACGAAATTGAAAATACGTACGGAGTAAGTAATCTATAATTATATAATTTTATTTCTTTCGATCTTGTTTTCGTGTTTAATTTTTGTTTTGGTTGTGTTGATTCAACCGATTGAAACTAATGGCATGATGGGACCACAGCTTGTAAAGTAAAGTAAGTGTCCTTTGCATATTGAAAAGTGGGGAGTGTGCGTGCGTCTGTACGTATGAAAACTTACCAAGAGGCCAACTGCAATGCCGCATTAATTGAATTGCATGCGCGCGAGCGCGGTTGAAGAAACAAAGTCTTTGATTGCTGATCAAGGAAGGTGCCGATCGAGTAGTATCCAAGCTCTATCACAGCAATCATAATGCTGGTGTGCTACGTTAGATCCGAAGTTTCCTTTTCAATTTGCAGTCCGTGCAGCACTCGTGCAGCTGCAGCTTTGAAGCTAGCTGATACATGTGGCTGCTGCAGCGAAGCGTGGGCCGCGGGGATCCAACTTCATGCAATGATGCATGTGAACATTGTGCTATAATTGTTGGGAATGATATCATTAACAAAATACAATGTAACCGATATTTTGTTAAAATCAGGCGGTATTCCACAAACTTGGCACTTTCATGTTCAGACTGGGGTGTATAAGGTGGAAGCACCCAAAACCGTCAATATAAGCAATTCAGCATAGTTGGAGGCACCTTTTCTTAGAAATAGTACTTTTGTATTATTAGCAAGTGAAAATCATGAATATTCAAAAGAAAGATTAGATTTTTGGATGTTGTATGTAATTTCTATGATTTTTCAAAGTGCATAATGCCTAAACCACTAAATTTGTCCCATGCAAGTGGACTCAYGCATGCATCTACCGAAGGAAATTACAAAAAAAATATTTTATTTCCTCATGCATGCGAAGAAGGCTCCCTTGCACATGCACTTCTCAACATTCAAGATGGTTTTCAAATCATTCTTTTGGTGAAATCTCTACATCATATAGTTCTCCCAAATTGTCACTTTTTAGTTTCTTTGAAAAGTTTTTTCCCTATTTATTACAAATCAAAATGTCATGAAATTTTCATCAAAATGTTTTCATGAAATTTTGTACTTTTCTAGTTCTCCTATTTAGAAAAAATTTCTACGCATTTCCTTCATAGGGTACTTTCTTCATAAACATGTACACATTAAATATATTTTTCACATTAATTTTTTATTTATTATATAGTGTTCTCGAAAAAATCATGAATATTGTGCAAAACGTTACAAAAAAACGCACAATGTTTCATGCAATTACCCACTAGATTATATACACTCATTCTACCATTGAGAAAGCTGATAGGCTGAAATCCCAACTTCAACTGGAATTTCAAAATAGAAATTATGTTTTCTTTATGAAAGGAATCGTTCCAATCTAATCAATGCTGAAATACTAGTAGAAAAAGACAAATTTTATCAATATGTAAGAGAAAGTCAACTTAAATTTGGTGTGTCTATCCTTAACACTATATAATGAAGAACTTAGAAAAACTCTAAAGGAAAAAGAAAACTACTTATCCACTTTGGCCATAAATCAAACCCTCATTGTATTGGAGTGGGTATGCTCTTAGAGCATGCAAGTACACAAGTCTCCAAATTGTCTACTGTGAAGGGAGCTATTTTTAATGGGACATATTCAATGGAGGCTACAACTCTATCAACCACACATGCCACTATAATTTTTGAGGTGGCTTATCATAAAACTTTTTTACCATACAAAGATAGAGCATAGAAGAATTCTTTAAGTAGAAGAACTAAAGACGAGTAAAATCTCAAGAAAAGAAATGCTTTGATGTCTTAATTTGTAAAACATAGACATATTTTTTACAAGTAAAATAAAAATTGTCCATTTGAAACAACTCTATAGAGATGGTTGTTCACCAAAAGAATCATGAAAAGAATTATTTTCTTAGTTCAAAATGCATGTTGACTCTTATATATCTAACTAAGAAGATGAGATGCAAAAACATAACCCACAAAGCTTTTAGTTCAAAAATTTAATTCAAAACTAACTGCCTATTGACCCGAATATCTAAACATTTTAGTTATCACAAGTACACACATTAGGCAAGACTAAATCTCCTAATTCTACTTCAAGTTTTAAAAAAAAAAACAATGAAAGTGAATGTGTTTCTTGAGGCAACCAATGGAAATTGACTGAGCAAATCATGCTTCAAAAGGTGTTCGCTTAAGTATCTTATGCTTTCAACTTCAGCAATTCATAGAATATTAAGAAAGCATCAAAAAATCAAGAAACAAATTGGGTTGGATCCTTCTTGAAGTTACTACCAATTGTTCAAAAAAATTCTCTCATTTGGCGATGAGAGCACAAGAAAAAGTGGAGCTTTCGGGTGCTCCTACCTTATATCAAGTTCAAGACCCAAGAAACTCCAATTACATATATTCAAAATGTGACACGAGGAAGTTAGCCAAGCATATGTGTACATCTTAGAGACAAGTTCCAAGAATATAGAAAAATAATGATTACAAGGACTGAGAGATAATAAGGAGATTTAAGTGTACCTTCCACCTGCCTGAGATGAGTCTTATTCAAGATTTTGAACAATAAGAATCTGGATTCCTCTTGAGAGAATTAAGACATGCATTTAACATTCTTGGGCTACTGAGCACAGAAAGGGGGGTGGTGGCTGTCCAACCATACATCGTCACCAATATCTGAGAAACTCGCAACTTCACCAGAAGAGCGCCATGAACGCAGTTCTTTTTCAGTTTGCAAAGTAATTAGTTGGCACATGACAAATTAGTGCCGAATTCAACACAGCACACGACAGTTAACAAATATTGCAGCTCTTCACTAATTTCGACCTCCACTTATTCACGGTAGGTTCAATACGGCAAATTTAATAATCTGTAACGTTCCTGCTACCAAAAGTTACAGAAACTAAAAACCACAATTTCTATACTAAGAACCAGGCAGTTCCGTTCCAAACTCATTTGTTTTGGAGGTTCGAAAGACGAGTTCGTTCATTCGGACTGGAAGGCAAAAATTCAGACGACGAGAGCAAGCCATTGTGCCTGCTGGTGGGATCAGACAGAAGGGGTTCAAATACCGATCCATGGCTGGAATTTGACTTGCTCACTGATCTGGAAGAGCATGAGCTGCTTTCGCCTGCCTCAACAGATTCAGAACTTGGACTCTGACGCTCCAGTAGCTGCAACATATTGATGGCATTCGGTCTGTACGTGGATCGATAAAACTTGAGTGCCGCCAAAGGTCCCATTCCAGCAACGACTATAAGCTGCATCCAGRACAGACGRTCAAAGTGGAGCATCGCAGGAGCAATTGAACTTTAATGAAAATTAATCTTTTGTGGTATTGATAAACTAGTTTCTTGGTAAAAATTCGATTTCAATTGGACTATAAAGAAGGGAACCCATTTGTGCTCTGGGTCCCTTCCCTGTGAGTCGAGTTACCCAGTTTCGATGAAGTTGTGATCCAAAAAAGATAAGAGACATCTATGTTCCACCAGTCAAGGATGCTTCCATCTGATACATTGTGGATACGCTACTCACGGTTCAATAGTRGTCTAGACTTGTGATTGGGACCMTAMTACTTCAAASTTCCACAATTCATAAGTCGATCATAYAGTATCCAAAAWGTACATATTATAGTGTGTTGAAAACGGAGAGAAGACCTACCCCGAAAAAATTCATTCTAATAATGGAAGCCACTCAAAACGACTGAAAGCTAAGGGAATGGGTTTCCTACTTTACTAGCTTCTCGAAGAAAATTCATGCTTTATGTAATGAAGTAAGTCATTGTGACAAAAGGTGCTTACCAGAAGGGAGAACCAATAGACTGGATCRGAGCAGACACGAAACATGATCGTGTGCATGCCATAGTGCTTCCACAAGCTCAAGCATAAGTTCAGAATGTAGAAGATAACGACGTTGCCCCAAACTGCCACGTGCTGATACACTGTGAAAGAGCTGCAAGTAAACAACATAGGATTCACCACGGAAAAAGAAGAATGCATTAGTCAACAGATCATTATTAATCCGGTATTATTTATTGCAAGAAGATTTGATATTGGGCCAAGGATATAAGCTAACTTTCCGCAAGCAACCCTGGTTTTAAGCGATCAGCACATGCAAATCACAGAGCTGAAGAGTCGAGAAGTCTCACTTGGTTTCAATCGACACAAGAAAAGCCTGCAACCAGATGCAACCAGACAGGGCCACCATCGACATCTCCAGCATCTCGCATTTCTCGTACGCATATACGCGGACGGTCACCACAAAGACAACTATTGCCTGAMAGTAGGAATTTCACAATTCAGGATTAGCCTCCATACCATTTGCGAAACTTCGGGTCAACAGTAGAACGTGAAGCGCTACAACATGCAACAATACCCCGACCCGCGATAGCAGTGGTTGGGTCTCCAAACAATGGAATTACGAMACATTGACAAGATTACAAACTGAGGAACCGAAAGAGAAAAATACATCGATAAAAATTTGCAGTGAAGCTTACGTGATAGATTGAGCGTAAAAACCATTTAACAAATGTGCTCGGGTTGATTAACCTGTAGCGATAAAAACAGTTAGTTCAGAACACACATTGAAAAAAAACATATTCAGAAAGATCGACGGTCCAGGGCAGAACACTTTCTCAGGTCGTCACGACGCATGAATCTCAAACAAGGCAGATTGTATTCCCAAAATTTACACACTAAACCATGAATCAAGAAACAAGTCTCACACGAAACGAACACCMGAATGCACGTGAAAGATACACTAATAGAAACTATATTTCGCCCCCGCAGGTACCCTAGATAATCTASTCGCAAAATTGATTATGTTTACGTKAGAAACATAGAAAATACCTCAAATAGYATTACAATTGGCAGGGTTTACACACCAATTATGTATTCTAGAATACCTAGGGATGATTTGACTTCGAAACGAAATCATCAAGAGCGGYTGAAACAGTTACCTTCCAGCCTGTGCGAAGTAGAGAATCTCTGGATGTTCCATAACTGTCTTCTCTGAGAGATCTTTGTCAAGAAGTGATGTCACCATGACTGGAATGCTGGTATACACTACATTGTATGCCATTAGGCTTAATGAATTAAAGAGACTAGTCCCAGATACTCCAGAGACGAATGCAAACCTGAAAGCACCGTCGAAAACGTTAGAGCTCACGTCCCAACAACCCCGAGTATCTAATTCATGACTATCTTCTGAAGCAAAGTATTTGAAAAATATTAGCTGAAAAAGGTGAAAAAGAGAAAGCGACAGTCTCTTACAAAATTTGAACAAAACAGATAACTAGTGATTTGTAGATCGAGTATTGCGCTAAAAAGGCAGTTCGATTATAAGAATATCTTCCATGCACCAATATCAGCCGCTTTAAGAACTTGAATTCTGCAATAGATAACAGAGGTTAGCTCGTTGACTACTGTGAGAGCACAGTTCCAAGTGCAGCTATTATTGCAGCTTGACAACCTCTGGCCACCTAACATCATGAAATATACATCACAGATACATCAGTGCAGTCAACCCAAGTGTATCCCTCACGTAGTAATGCTATTGAAGTAATAAGCCMCACGCTATATTCAAATTAAGCAAGACATATTTCAGGATAAGGTAAATAGATTAAAACAGCTTGGGAAAYGGATGGACATCATTAAACATTAGCAAACTGATATGATGGGTAACTCACTTCCAAAACTGTAATCTGAGGCCCGGGCTGCCTGTAGGCCCTCCCGACCACTGATCCCTACTCCAACGTGCGCCTCCTGGATCATCTTCACATCATTTCCTCCATCTCCAATTGCTAAAGTTCTGTAATCGCAACTCTTGACCAGCCCAACTAGCTGCAGTTCAAGATCTGACCTTATTAGTCACATGCCTYCAATCGYATATTCAATAAATGGYGGATTCAATCAAATCGGTGCAGTTTCAATTGGCCCTCTTAAACCWYGAATCAATAACGGTACTAKTTYTTAGAGCTCTCAGCACTTGAACGTCACAATAGCAATTTTGCACTCTGAAACACGCCATTTTAACGAATATGRCCATCTTTATGATAAGTGGAGGTGTTTCAAACTGGTGATTAAAAGGAAGAGAAACATACCTCTGCTTTCTGTGATGGAGTAACACGACAACATAAGGCTGTTTTGGCCAACAATGCGAGTTCTGTGAAAGCCACCCTTTCATGCTCTAAAGCAAGCTCCAAAGTGGATCCATCAATGACAAATGCCACATTCTGAATAAAATACACCATTGATATACTTAATGCATAGAACAGGTCCTTCCTAGTACAGAATGAACAGGAAAGAAAGAAAGAAAGAAAATGCCAAGCTTAGCAAAAACACTCAAGAAAAATGGAACACTACGGTCTTTTACCTTGTTCTCTGACCTCTGGGTGCGCAGAACATGCAACACCCGCTCTATACTAACAGCCACATCGTTCGGCGTGGAGCCTTGGATTTTAAGTAATTGACCTTCTGGCTCTGCAAACACRCAATAATTCGACATGAYGTTTTCGTTGACTACAAACCTACATAAAATATACATGAGTTTTGAGTCCACCCAGMTTAACAAAAATCCAGAAAAGCCTACCTGCCACTATAAAATTGCAAGCAAGTGCAATTTGTATGGCAGTAGTTTGCTTGTCTCCAGTGAGCAACCAGAAATTAATGCCTGCCTTTCTCAAAGAGGCAATGGTATCAGGAACTCCGTCCTGTCAACAACCACCCCATACTGAAGGTAAGCCGACCAATAAACACSCACAGGTGATGACAAATAGGTTCTGAGGTTTGTGTTAAGATCGCAAAGGTCATTCCTAGGACGCTAAGAGGCAATCATGATGCAAATTTGAAATCTAGAACATCTTCATCATTCACCAACACGTACTCCTCACACAACCTGCAGTTTATCCTCGATTGCAGATGCACCCAGCAACTCCAAGTCTTTCTCCAAAAGTTGACAAGCTTCTGCAATTTTCAACTGTTGGCAAACCACAGAATACCAGACTAAGATACTGGTATATATATAAACCACAAACCAAATACTTTGGGAAGATTACAACCGTTTACATTCTAACCAGCAGTAAGACAAGCTAACATTAGTTTTCGAGTTCCCTTACAGGTTCCATGATTACGGAAAGAATGAGTGGATTGATTCTCTTCAAAAGACTCGGAATTACAAGCGCAAGGAGCGCCTTACGAGCYCGAGAGTAGAGGCAGACTAACCTCACGATCTATTAAATCAGCACTAGCTTCATTGAAATTGACAGCCCACGCTAAATACTCTTCTTCGCCAAGGTCCCTCCAAGCAAAACAGAGGGTTCTGAGGCCAAGCTGAGAATACTCGTCGATGGCATCTGCGACTTTTTGCACTGGTTCACCTGCGAAGAAATTGCTTGTGAATGTTCCACATTGAATGCTGCAATAAAAAAATCCTGAAGACAGGGTCATGATTGTTCATGACATTTCCGATCTTTGAGTGTTGTCAATGAACCTTCACAATCAACACACTAAATACACCACACACTGTGCTGTCCACTTGCAGTGGATAAAATTTAATGTGGTCCACAACCATTTGCAGCTTTCACACTAAATGTGACATTTTATGTATATAATGTTGCATCGCGTAAGTACTGTGGTCCACAGTATGTGGTGTGCCGGTATTTAGTTTGTTGGAATCACAGTAAGCATACCAGCTCGAAGTATGCGGATAACAGTTTCATCGGCGCCTTTTGTGAGCAGATGCAATCCTCCTGTAGAACAATCTCGAACTACCACAGACATGCGCTTGCGGTCGGATGTGAACTCCAACACATTGAGAATTTCAAACTCCAAAATATCCCCCGAAAAATTCACTTCTGCAGAACAGAGCATCAGAGTTAAAGACAAAGGAAAACATTCACATCTGCCACTCTAATCAATTGCTTAACGTTATGCTTCTACTAATATAACAAGCAGATCCACGATCCACAGCACGCCTTCAATTCCAGAATTCAGAATCCTCTAAAGAGAAGGAAAAGCTCCGTACGGAGTGGAAATTAAACATAACGGGTAATGACAGATCAAGATTGTTTTGAAAACAGCATTATAAGCTAAGAACTTAAAAAGTGGGCATGATGCTTACCAACAAATGATCCCTTCTTGAAGGCAAGCACCATTTGCAACTGAGCAGCTGCTTGAACAAGCGCCTCCTCATCCTGTGATTGTGCCTTATACACAAGGCGCCCATTTTCACTGCCCCAGCAAACCGCTAGTCAAAGGTTTATCAGCTTAAAAGCCCCGTTGCCCTGTTGGTAAAATGAGAAACTACCAACTCCCTRTTAAAGTACGAATTTGGAATCATATGAGCTAATAACAAAATGTAAAGATCATATGCAGACCCCCACCTTTTGCGTGGTACAACAGTGTTATTAATTGTCATGACCATCAGAAACTTAATGACCTCAGCCACCTTTTCCAACAAAGCATTCGCCAGGTCTTCATCTGCGTAACCAGAAATAGGTCAGAATCTGTTAAGCACCTGTTAAGGAGTACTTCAATGGATCACCAGGTTCCACCAAAATCCAAGATGAACATCTACTTATGAACTTATGTGATGCAGGTCACCAAAAGATGCCCTATTAAGTTATTAATGATAAACTAAACTTAATATAAATTGAACATTTAATCATTGTTAATTAAACATCAAACCAACATTAAGTAAACACTTTCTGCGTTACACCAACACTTACTTAACATAAACTCAACATGTGGACTACCGGTATATAAATCATATGCTTATTATCTTCAAATTGAAAACTCTGTCAACCTAATGGGTAGTTACTCTAGAAGAGTCGTATGCCGGAGCAATATACGCATGAAAGAAGGATTCCCATTGGAAAAAAGCATAAAAATGGATGCGAGACTAACCTTCTTCACAAAAGTAGTATGAAGTGGCAAAGCAAAACTAGACAAACCAAGAAATGTTCCCATCACCTACAGTTCAAGGAGTTGTTTCAACAGACCTGTCAGAGCATCACCACTATCATTGCCATAAAATACACCGTTTATACAGCAGCGCTTGAAAACCATCACATTCTGAGTGAGGGTCCCTGTCTTGTCAGTGAGGATGTACTCTATCTGTCCCAAGTCTTCACTAATAGCTGTACTGCAATCRGCGGACAAGACAAAACAAGTTCTTACTTAAAACTAGGGGCAGCGTAGAATGTCAGAAGTAGAAACTGTCAGTAGGAACTCAAAACAACATCTATAGATATGAAGAAAGTTGCTATGCAGTTATTGAAAAGTGTGCATTGGATTTGAAACCCAGCATAGTGCGCTCTCTTTGGTTGGAACCATTAGTAAAAGGCCCAAAACGAGCATCCAGAATTACAAAAAGAAAAGGACCATTTCCTAATAAAAGATTCACACAGCACTAGTTAGACCCAGTATCAAAGAAGGAAAGTTCTTTCTCGCTTTTCCACTTATTAAACATCGKCACTTCACCAAAATAAGAGGCCATCAAWCTAATAATCACTGTTAGTGACAAGAAGTATGGAGAGTGAGACGCACTTGGTTGCAACTGCAGGAGTGCCTGTCTCCGGATCATACATCTGAAGATCCCAATCTATATACTTTGAGTATACACTCTTTGCTAGGTCCAAGGAGACCTGCTCAATACAAAAACAGCACGCAAACCTTCAAAATTATAACCAGATTCTCTCAGAAAAATAAAATTAATTTGAGTGACATAGAGCATTCAAGCAAGAAGTGGTATTTCCAATAATCTACTCTCTTAAAACCGACAAAGATAGCAATGAAGGCAGTTTTAGTGTTAACTAGTATCACCTAAATAGCTTGTGTTTGAGATATATGACGYATACCATTCAAATTAATAAGCCTTCTAATGTAAACACAAGCACTGAACACAACCAAGTAATCTTGCTTAATTTGGAAGAAATGCCTCATACCTTGACAGAGATGGGAATCATGATTGAGCACAGTAATTCAAATCGCAAAGGGATGACGAAGAAGTCATACCACTCGGAATGTTTCGGAAACCGCAAATACCATACCTGCAGCATGGACAAGCAAAAGGTAACAATGAGTAACAAACAAGGTTCTCAAACTTCACTTTCTGACATAGTGCACTCAAGCAAGAAGTGGTATTTCCAAAAATTGAGTTGCAGGACACTTGTCTCTCATTTTATTTATTTATTGACCGAGGCATGCAATGTTCTTCAGTGGTTCCGATGATACATAATTTGACCCCATCAGAATTCTAAAGTGAACAATATAATCAATAAAATTAGTCATTCTATAAGCAACAATTCTCTTTCTCTCAGGAGTATAWATTAAGTAAAACCTTTGACGGCCKTCTAAAGGCAACATAATGATACCGCTCGTACACACACCTTTCTCTTCTCATAATTATTCCAAATGTTGCCAGACACACCCAAGATCAGGACAACCACAATTTGGAAAATGAAGATGGTAGTTGTAAGCTTGTCCAACATGGCATCCGCAGCTGTGAGCTTTGGTTCTGCAATACCCTTGCTCATGCCGAGTTTTGTTTCGTTGCCTGAGGAAGTGTAAATAGAGCATAATCAGACTCTCCCATGAAATAGATGCTTGGAAACTAAACAAGGTTCTCAATTGAGACCTGAGTTGAAAGCAAATCAGATAATGAAGGAATCGACTAAGTTGCACTCATTGAAATTTCAACCATCCGATGTTCAATAATCTTGTACATTAGTATGAACTCGCACGTCTTTAAACACCAACCTGTGTAAACCGCTACTCCACATGCCCATTCTGTATTGCGAAGATAACAAGACTGTAATAGAGTGTTCTTGATAGTCAAGGGAGAGAAATCATTGTCGTCAAATGCTGAAGAAATATGTATTCTTGCATCAAACCTGAGAATGTCTCTGTTAGGCTCTGGACATTCAATCACCCCCTGAAACAAAAGCAGCTCATCATTTAGCTGTAATGAATTACTCGTTCAAATGCAGCACTGAAAATTTTGCGTTCCGCTTACAAAAGAAATTTTGTAAACATATTCCATTGTCACGGAGAAATTCACTGTGGATTGAAAGTCACCTTAAGGTTGAGGAGCTCCTCGCTTGTCAGTCCATGGCAAGGCCCAGGTATTACTCTTGTCTTCAAGTCCGTCTCCCCATCCATAGCGGCCGTCTAAATAGCCAAGCAAACGATCCAGCGTTAGTTTTCCTGCTACAACCAGAATCCTAAACCAGGCTAAGATTGCATCACGAAATAAAGATCATTATGGAAGTCCATGAACTTAAAACTACACCAAATACACCAGATATTGTGGGTGTTCAAGTGGTGAAAAATTAAAGAGGCCCATAACAAGTATACATCACTGTGGTCCACAGTGTATGCAGTGTTTGGTGTACCATGAAAGCGGTGTCCATCATCTAATCATTCACAATGAAAACATCACTCAAGCATTACGCTTAAAACAAAAGATTTGATTGACACTTGGCTCACCCCCCTAGTTCCCATTTTTATAGAAGTATTGACCCTCCATACACCGAATATACAGCAATTTCTAAAGGATCTACTTAAACCTTACTTCAATATAACACAGCCCCATGGACTCTGCCGTGCCCAACAACACAAGATCGCATGGAATTTCGTCATTTTCATGAAGCCAGACCAAATCCCCGACCTGGATATCCTGCGCTTGAATCTGCCACGAACACACGCTTGTTGTTTCATCAATCAGATTCGAACCATCACGTCCTTCTCTCGTCAAAATTTTGTCAGTCAGTGGCAGGTCTTCTAAAACCCTATATATATCCAGGCACTATTCGATGCTCAAACACACTTTCAATGGGAAGTGATGAAGATCCATTGCTTAAACATGTGCTCGCCAATAAAAGGGACATGTATAAAACATGGGCTTAGCAACGAAGGCCCTAACTGTCGCATAATCTTCATAGGTTACCAATGTGAACCTCAAAAAACAGAGAAAACCGAAAGAGAGATGACCTACAGGAGTCTGGACACCATTCTTCAGAACGCGAACGATCTTCTCATTGAACTMCTTGTCCGAGCAGTACCGACCATAGTCGTCCCAGGCTTCTTTGGTTGCCGACACCGCAAAGATCACAACAAGCGGACCCCATGTGCTCACAGGGCTCACCGGCGTAATCAGAGGCCACAATTGCAGAATGGCGATCAGCAAGAAGTATTTGTTCATAAACCGGCTGCCACAACAAAATCACGTCATGTTGGCAACAATCRTACACTGCTTCAAACTCTCCACATCACACCCATCCAAAATCTGACCTAATCTCTTCTTCCCCAGATGGAAGGAGGCAAGACCCAGAGTCTCTTCCAGGGTCCTTCAGGGTCAAATCCACTTGTTCAAGCAGTGCCAGTTTGTGGGATGAAATTTCCTCATAAGCGTTCAAAACAACAGAAAACAAATATAAAAAAATCTGACCTAATACCATGTTTCCCTTTCAAAACAATGGGACCTCGTGGACTGATAGCTAATCGAGAAATCTTCGAGAAGACTACGGATTTACAGCTACACAGACTGGCCAGGAYATGCATTTCAAGTAGCCAAACAGATTCGCAACATACCTAAATTGCTCCCAGAGATTCTTGGGAATGAAATTGAAGATGGTGTACTTGGTGTTGGATATTTTGTTGCTGCAGTGCTGTCCACCCAAAGGATCCCGATCGTTTATATACACAAACCTCTTCATCCTGCTCCACTTCGATGATCACTTCACATCACCGTCCGCTTCACTGTAGCTCAACCCCTCCAAACCCGAGTCCCCTGCTCCAGAAACATCAGCAGTCCAAAACAATTCAACATGCTCCGCCACAATCTCCACAAGGTTTACCCTTAAAACCACAATTCACGATCCATCCACCCCATCGCCACTCCGACGATTCCCCTGCAAGAACCACGCCATTCACACACATCCCCTTAATTCGTCGCTGCCAACTCATCAAAATCCCCTCAATCGGCACTCCATGGTCTACAATCGACCCTACAGCAACATCGTACAATCCCAGGTTCACCCAAAACCTTCAACAACTGCCAAAAAGCACAGAATTCAATCAAAACGATTGCGCGAGGCGATGATCACGAGGTCGAGCGACAGAACACTAACACATGGCGAATGTGGATCGGGATGCAGACTGTGGAGAATCATTTGTGCAATGCGGAGAAGCTGAAGCTGAAGAAGGAGATGGAAATGGCGTGCTCCGCAGGCATGCATGCCGGCAGACATACTTCTTCACGCGCTGGTAGGCAGGTCGGGTCTTGCGTTAAGTTAAGTCAAGAAGCAAGTAAGGAGCACGAGGGAGGGCAAACAGTGTTGGCGGGCCCGGTATATATGCAGGGTCCCCCGGTAAAGCGCAAAATCCATACGAATATCCAATGCAGGGAGTCCCGTGAGGTTGTTGCGGACTTGATGCTGAAGGGATGACGTGACGTGACGTGACGTGATGTTTGAATGCCCATCCTCCTTGCAATGAAATAAAATTTTCTCTTTATTCAAAGATAAATTTATGATATCTTCTTTGTTGCACCAAATTCACAATAATAACTCGTATAATGAGTTGCACATAATATGGAGTATACAAGTGAGATGCGCTCTAAATCCAACACCTATATATATTCTTGGAGTTAACCCCTAAAGTTCCAAGGTCATTTCTCTGCCAAAAAACACACAATTTTTTTGCTGCCTGATCTCCCTTGTTCTGAGGTTATTGTGGCATAACTTTTGCTCCTAGGCATCATTTGAAATGAAAATTATATTTCAAAAAAGCTAATAAGTTTTCCAAATGCAATGACAAAGTTTCAAAAAGTTTCGCCAAAAATTGAGCTCATAGAAACCTGCCCGAAATCCATTTTGTCCCCCGTGGGGACAATAGGACTTTGGAGTTAATGAAGTTTTCTTGAATTAGAATATATGCTTCAGCTATACTTTTAAAACTAATTTGTATTAGAACATTATTTAGCAAAGGATATTTATCCAATCTAGTCGTCCATGTATTTTAATATAGATTAACATACAATTTAATCCTTCACCGCTATTTTCTTTGATTTTCAAATGCATTAGCTTATCAATGTTGTTTTTTCTTCATTTTTGACTTGCTTGTTGAATTTTCAACACCTAACAACTACAATATATTCTTACACCTCCTTGTATTGTATTGCAAGGTACGTTTAACCATATTGCATAATATTATGATATATACAAATAAATTACATATTTTGCCTTGTCTTTTGAGTGGATAGTGGGAGGTTTTCACACAATAGTTTTTAGAATTTTTTTCAACTCCCCTCCCATTGGATCTAATAAATGTCACCCCCATCTCCAATCTTGTATTTTTTAGAAGCCAAAACAACAGATATGGGTTAATCCCATTACTGTATGCATTTCAATATTCCGTATACATTTTTTGTATGTACTTTGTATGTATTTTCTATCTTGTATCCATATTTTGTATCTATCTCTTGTGTCCGTGTCCGTATCCAACAACAACAATTATTTATTTTCAAATTGGAGATCAACAAATTTGGAGAGGGGTGAATTTTTTTTTACAAGATTAGTGGCAATGAAATTTTAATTTACAAGGAGGAGGGGGGGAGGTAATTGCAAGAACTTCTACTTTATTTGCATCTTTTCAGTATGGTCATCTCTAAAAACACCTTTGCATTCACTAGGTGGATAATTGATGTTTTCAAGAATTTATATGGTAGGTCTTACAAAAAAAAGGATGAAGTACATCAAGGTGTGTTGAAAAATTAGTTTTTGCTTGCTGTACTTCAATAATGTGAGTAGCTAGGTCACTTCATACGTTATAATTTTAGTGTTAGGTTTTGAACAAATTTATGCAGGGATGGGAAAGAAATGAAAATCTTATGTCTACATTCTTCTTTAGCTATAATTTATTCCGTATACATAAACATCCTTATATCATGTTCAAAAATCAACTACTAAAGATTCCTACTACTTAACATCTATGTTATGACATTTGTAAAGTTGAAGATACCCACCATGACAATTCAAGGTGAAATTAGTAATGCCTCAAAGTCTTTCATATAATATATTTAATTAATATTCAACTAATTCTAGACAAATCCATAGTCCAAAATTGATGTTGCATCTACCAACAAATAAAGAAAATATAGAATATTTATTTCAATTGTAGAATTTTGAGTTAATAAATGGATAAAAATCATTATTTTGGGCCCGCCCAAAAGTTTAAGAATTGATAAGTATCAACTACCAACTAATGCGTTTTTAATTAAAAAAATTCCATAATTACATGAAAAGTTTAAAACTAGTTAAATGCACCAGATGCTGCTGTGTGGGAAACCTTACTGGGAGCTTGCAGAGTGCATGGCAATGTGGAGCTCGCAGAGCAAGCGGCAGACGAGGCTCTGAAGCTGAAGAGCCAAAACGCGGCGGTATATGTATTGCTCTCAAATGTGTATGCTGCAGTGGGTCGGTGGGACGACGTTGCAAAAGTTCGGAGGGTGATGGAAGGGAGAGGGGTTAGAAAGGCTCCAGGAAGGAGCTGGATTGAGGTGAACAACGCCATTCATGAATTTGTTGCAGATGACAGGTCACATCCCCAAACAAATGAGATTTATGCGGAGCTCATGAGATTGGCTTCCCAATTAGAAGAGGCCGGGTATGCTCCTGATACCCAGTTTGTGCTGCACGACATGGCGAAAGCACACCAGGAAACGTCGCTCTGCTTTCACAGTGAAAGACTTGCTATTGCATATGGGCTCATCAGCACTCCTCCTGGCACCCCAATCCGTATCTTCAAGAACCTGAGGATATGTGGGGATTGTCACACAGCATCGAAAGTCATCTCTTCTTTAGTTGGGCGAGAAATTATTGCCAGAGACTCCAACAGGTTTCATAGATTTCACAACGGGACATGCTCGTGTGAGGATTTTTGGTAATGAGGTTAGCCAATATTACACTCAGCTATGCAAATGCATGGAGATTTTTAATTTAATTTTTACTATCTGCCGTTCTGTTGGTAACTGTCATTGTTGTGAATTTTTTTTGGTTCGTGTCCCTCTAAAAGCTTCAGAATGCCTGACTGTGTTAACTCGGTCATACTTTAAGATATTAAACACGTCACCCTCTAATTACCAGGAGACCATGTTTTGGTCGCTGAACATCGTGCTTTGCACCTTCTATAGAGTGAGTGCATAAAGGCTTCAATTTCGAAACTGGTCTTTCCCAGTATACAATATTCGTGGTTCAATTTTGGATGCTTAGTGCTTGAGGTATGAATGAGAATACATCAGGGCCTCAGGGGGATGGTCCAAATATTGTGTAATCTTTTTAAAAAAAATCTATCACAGACGCATCAAGTTAGAGGATTTACAATTTTTTCTAAATGACATTGTTTATATATGTCAATTTGATGAATATATTAACCTTGAAGGATGGACCGGTGGCTGTGGAAATCATGCATTTTTGATACCGTGTGACATCATCTACTTTGAAAAGCTAAATAGACTCATTGGAAGTCAAAGTACTAGAAAAGATCTTCCCTTTCCATTCCTAATACCAAGGATGAAAAGTTGCAATTCAGTCCTACATGGTTTGACTGGTTTGATTGTGTGTTGTCCAGAGGACACAAAACGTAACGTCAGCGGCAGCATTCAAGGGTTAAAGATCCGTTTAGGGGGCTATTTTTCCAAAGAATTTAACTTGTATAACTTTTGATAGTTAAGTCCTATTGACTTCCGTATTGCATCTATCAATTAGAAATTGTGCACATTTTAATTTTGAAACAAACAACCGATATTTATTGACAGGTTTCAATTGAAGGGTTTGTCAATATATGGTCATCTATATTGTAGTTAAGTTGTTTSTTTGTTTTGTTTGTTGTGGTGAGATCTCGTGCACTATGCATTGCTAGTCATRTTAGTGGTATCATAKGAAAGCYCTTTTTGAGGAGGGTGTGTAGGRGCTTTGTTTCATGGGGTTTGGACCTAAGGTGTGAAAGTTATTTAATTTCAAAGTGTTTATGAATTAAAAAATTAAAAAATCATTTTTGTTTTAATTTTGATTGTGGCATTAGCACAAGGCACACTAGTACTTACAGAATGTACAATTGCTTTTGCAAAAGTCAATGGCCTCGCACATCAATCCATTTTTTAAANACACACATTCTTTTTTGGAATTGGTACCATAAATTTGAAACAATGATGCAACAATTAACCATGATGTCACATAAGTTGTAAGATTGTTCATATATGATGCCTTAGATTCAATCATGAATTGGATTTGAAGTTTTATGTTGAGGTTGATAGGCACATCAAAGTTTGTTGCATCTAATATTGAAGGTTATTCATAAGTGTTTACAGTTGTCGAATTTGCATTGTTGCTCTATAAAGTGTGACAACATAGCAATTGCCAAAGCCTCTATAATTTTTGCATGTTGATATAATTCAAAACATCTCCATTGCAACAATCTTGTAAGGTGTTGCATCATGGAGGCTTCAGACAAGCAAAGGTTGTTGCCCAATTATTTATACAAGAGCCAAAGAGTTGTGGTTGCTTTAACTGGAGTTGCTACAGGATGCACTTCAACTGCTTACAATAGTAGGACTCAGAGTTTTTTGGGACTTGGTCATGTCCATGATAATGTTTTGAAGCAATTTAGGAGRGGAACCTATTTTGAAAARAAGGGATGTAGACCAAGTGGAAGCACTTTGTRTAATGGTAGTTGGAACAAATTCATRATYCCAGGTGCKAGCGAGACACGACAAATACCATTGTACACAGGGGAATTTTATGCCTATTGTGCATTTGGCGGCATTTTGAGTTGTGGTATCACACATACTGGAGTGACACCTTTAGATATTGTAAAGTGTAATATGCAGGTGCATCCATTTTTTTTTGCTTATAGTGTTTTTTTGTAGCAGATTAMTTGTTTTAATTTTGAGAATTATATATTGTCACGTGCTCTCATCTCAAAAAATTGCAAAATTTTGAATTTGTCAAATAACTATAATTTGTCCATATTTGCCCAATTTGGACTCCTTGGTTTATTAGGCCTTTAGAGATTGATAGATGTTGCATTATGCTTAGATTGTTGAAACTAATGCTAGTTTAATTAGTAGTAGAAACAGGGATTCTGCAGTCTGACTAGTGAAAGATCCACAAGAATATTTTAGATGACAAACATCTTGACTAAAAGTGGGTAATTGGGGACACGTTTTTCATGTCTATGTTGTTGATCTTTCTATTAGAGATGTCTAACATCTTGTCATTAATATTATGTTAAGAATGACTTTGCCTAAACTTTCTAGAGTAGCTTGAATCTCCATTGAAGTTTAACTTATTGTGGATTTTTTTGCAAGTGATATTATTCATCTGCCTTATTAATGAGCTTGAATTCTAACCCATATACGCAATTTCAATTTACAAACTTGCACAATTATGAAATTTGTATTTAATTTTTTGGAATTTTTTGAATTTGATTAGTAATCTTTTTATTATTTAATTTGAAACCTCTTGTAAAAAAATTGATAAAAAATTTGACAAAACTCCGACACTCTTACTTTGAATGAGCAATAAAAGTATTAAACWCATGTTAACAAGTGCAAGTTTCACATTTGTTTTGATTTAGTTTCAAGCATCACTCATGAGATCACTCACTTTGTTTTGTAAAAGAGAACTATTACAAAATGAATTCCATTCAAATGATATGCTTTTGTTTTAAGGTAAATTTATTTAATACTAAAAAATTGCTTCAAATTTTGTTGGGGTGCTTATTTATAGTTTAAAATTTTTAAATACAAATAATTCAGAATTTTAAAACCTAAGATGATTTTGAGACTTTGAATTCATAAATKATTAAATATGTAGTTTACAAAATCACTATTTTCTACCAAGGCTAATTTGTACATTTGGTGCAAAGACATCTTTAGACACCACTCAATCATAAGTGCTTTTAATTGTAAATTATATTATTATAATGTTTAGATGAATGATAGAAGCTACAAGGCCAATAACATTATTAGCATGAGTTATTACAAAAATCATCCATATTCTGCAATACCTTATTACTTTGAACAAATCATAACAACCATTGATTGATTTTGAGAAGAAGATTTTAAYATTAGTCAAAACTTTTGAAGTATTAAAAATGCAATAAGGTGTAGTTACCTTAATTTGAGTATGAAATTACTTTCAAATTATTAAAAATTGTGACCAAATCTTTTAAAACTCGGATAGATGTTTAATCAAGAAACTTTGGGGTGGAGGACAAAAAAGTTCCAATGAACAACTTCCATAGAAATTGTAAGAACAAAAAATACACCTATTCATCCAAAAATCTAGTATTTTTTAATTGACTACTTTAGTGATGGGCTTCATCCTTCCATTATTATATTTGAAGGTGGGAGACCTATCATCAAAGTACTTTGCCAAAAATGATTTGATTTATGGAGCAATAGGTCAATTCTTCATTTCTACAATAATTTTGAAAGTCATCCATTGGCCTATGGTTCTTCCAAGTGGTAGTCAATAGAAAAGTTTATTGTTTTTGATTTGTTTTTTAAACATAAGATAGAGGAACTAGTAATCAATCAAATAAGCAATTTGAGACATGATCTAGGGTAGTGCTAGGCAAAGAAAATATTTTCCAAGGTGAATTGACATATATAATGGGGATTGCAAAAATTTGGTAATTTTATCTCTTGAATTGCAATTATTATGAATTTTGAAAGGCAAAAGTTGGGCTTGACCCATGATTAACATCTAAGGTCATCCAATTTCAATCATTTAAGAACTACTTTGCCACTCATTGCTTCATACTTTGGCTTGCTCACTTGTGTGTCATGAACTTATTGATCCAAACCAATGTTTTTTTTTTCTTGGCAAAATTTTGCCAGATTATCATAATTCTGACCTCTTTTGGTTGGTCCAAAAAAGAACATTGGTCCAAATCTTGAAAAAAATAAAAAACATACATTCCAAAAAGAAAATGAAAATTTGTTCCACCTTTGGTTGGAAATAAGGCACGCTATTGATTGATGACGGGGCACCCGAAAGTAATGGGTACCTCTACCTTATGGACGTTTTCCATTTCAAAATGGTGTGGTAGATGATGTAAAACCAACACCGACATAAATATTTAATTGCTGCATCAATCTTTTACTGGACCCATGACCGCTCCATACCACAGTTGATAACTTTTTAGTACCGGGTATATGGTAGCCCTAATTTCAGACGAACTGTCCAACAAAGTTGTGTTTGACACTAACTTCGACCTCCTTCGTGCGAGCTGCAGCTGTGTTGCTGCCAGACTCTTCTTCAGCAATTTGCTTCCAAATCGTCCGACGATCTCCCCGTTTTTTCTCAAGTGCTGAACCAGGGTTTTGAGTAAAATCATCTTGTTTTTCATATGCATCATGGCAGGGAATGTATTTGTCTGATCATTGTTTGAGACTTCATAAATATTTTGCATTTTCTTAGAGTTTTTTGGGTTTTGCAAAAGCGCTCTTAATTGTACAATTTTACTGAAGTTGCTGCAAAGTACCTTCCATTCAGCAACCTGTCTATCCAAGTCCCTCATCTCTTTCTCCAACTGCAGCAACGCACAGAAACAAAGTGAGTGTCGTAGTTAAACATTAAATGGGTGAATGGAGTACAATGTAAATTTCCATTTCATTTGGAGTCAAAACTTTCTCCCAACCTGCTGAGCGCGAGCAAGCATTTGGGATTTTCCATATTCTGTTTGGAGAGCTTTTCGTAATCCAAATGCAACACTGCTCTCGTACAAAGTTTGGTATGCTGCAATGGTCTGATATCAACAGCAATGACATCAATAATAAAAAAATCACACTTTGATTCTTGCACTTCCTTCACACAAAAATGACCCTTTTTAATACCATGGACGATGCTGAGGGCGTTTTGCGTCCGATGAATTGAAAAGAATCTTTCCTTGTAGGACAAAAATGCAATCATTCATCCTCGGTATTAGGGGTGGAAAGGGGAGATCTTCTACAATACTTTGACTTCTAATGAATATATTTAGCTTTTTCAAAGTAGACGATGTCACATGGTATCAAAATGCATGATTTCCACAACCACCGATCGGTCCTTCAAGGGTTAATACCGTGGACGGGTTCCAAGAAAGATGAATTGAAAAGATTGCCAAGATTTGTTAGTAGTAAAAAGGGGATTCTCATAGAATACGTTTTTTGGACACCATATGAATAAACTCTGAATTTTTGAAGTGCTTAACTTAGGTGTTTCTAAACTAATCCTAGACTCTATAGTTTTCAATTAGTTTTCAATTTGTGAAAAATGTATTCCCTCTCCTTTAATTGACCTCCTCATTTCTTTACTTTGATTGTTTCCATTGGGCTTGKATTTAGAAGCCAACTAGGTGGACTAAAACAATGCAAGAAAGAAATAAACATAATTATCTATGTGCAGTGGAGCACTAAGGATTCAACATCTTTACTAAAAACAATCTTTATAAGTCCTCAAATTCTCTCATTGGTTTGGTTATCAAGGTATTGGTAATTGAGTATCTTACCATTCGCAATTCATCTCGAACTCGTAGTAAGAGAAGCCCACGCTCAGCACAATTGATGCAAATTTGTCTAATCAGYTCATCAAAACACTACAAGAACAATTCACCATTTTCCGCTAAATACTCAATTTGCATAATAAAGTCAAATAGATAGATGCTATAGATGGTGTTAACATTTTAGAATATCATTCAGAGCATCAAAAACTTGTGTATTATGGAAGCAATGGATTTTGTGTATGATGTTCTAGCTAAAAGAGTATAAATGACTTTGGAAGTTGCTTATAGTCACTTTCAAAGCATACCTTTATTGCTTAAAAATATGTKGCATGCTATCACCTTATTCAATGAATTCTACATGATTACAATCAATTCCTATGGATATTGAAGGAGCTATTTGGGCATTTAAGGATTACTATTTGTAAATAAATTTAATAATCAATAATATTGGATTTTTGCAATTGTAACATACTTGAGCATAGAGTTCTTCTCGAATGGGACAAATGCCAACTTCACGTGCTTGACGATGTTCTAATTGTTGATCAAGTTTCTCCTACATTAATTACTCATTGTGTTGTAGTTTGGACAAACTTTRTGCAATATGAACATTCAATATACCCTCCATTTAACCACAATTCACTTAATAAGCACACTTTTTGTTCTATAAGATAAAATGTAGAAATGAATTTATGAGTAAATCCAAATGAATATTGATTATTATGATTATTTTTTATTACCAATCCCAATCTCAATCTATAGAATGGTCTATATCACATCACCATGCTTTACTTACTTGAAGTTGAATGACATCTAAGCGTGTAGCTGGAGCACTTGAAACCCTTTGACACCAAATTTGATCACCATGGTTCCATTGTCTACAAATGACAATGGTTTTTTCYTCTAAGAACAAATTTAAAAAAAATAAAAACCAATTATTATATTTTTGTACATGTTGTAAGGTTGCACCTTGATAAATTTACCTTGGAGGCAATATGGAATCAAGAATGTCTTCAACTTGTGATATGGAAGGCTTGTGATCAGTGGGTAATGGAAGCGACTTTTTCTATCACCATTTTTTAAAGCCCACATAATCAAATACTTTCTTGGAGTTAAATCACCTATTCTAATCATTTTAATTTAATGGTACTATATTATTTTAATAATTAATTTTATAATGTATTTTGTGAAATTGAATTAAACCAGTTGCTACAAACAAATCCAATATTGACATTTGTAAAAGACTAGATATTATAGTATAAAGCATCTTAAATTTGCATCAATAAAATTTTATTGCAAATAATTATTACCTTTCCTTCATCTTTAGAAGGTCCTACTTCTTTCACATCCGGAATAATAGATGGATTTCCATACTTAAGTAATGTTGGCCATGGCTCACCTGTTTTTGGATCTGACATGTTGATTGTATAAAATTATCCAAATAACCCTAATTTTTCATTCCATATACTTTTTTATTTTTGTTGATTTTAAACCCATATGTAGGACAACAATTCTTTGATAAAATTGTATTTATTCTTTTAYYCATTTAGGTGTATTATTATTCAAATTTTCARWTTTTTKAATTGAAATGATGGAAAAACRTYATTTTCAAAATCATTTTTGAATAGATGGTCAACCATTAAATTCATTATTATCATTAAAAATTAAAGAAATTAAAAAACATGAAGCATTATTGAAKTGAAGACATTCAATCTTTTGGGTTTAACACATATTTACACTAAATCACAACCATCAAATGTTAATTGATGGATGGATTTTGTAACATTTGTGTCTCTATACTTATAACCTATTTGAAATTACAATCATCTCTATTATGATTTTCATTTCATTTTTTTTCAAATTGAAGGAAAAGTATTCATCTTTTTGATTTTATAAAAGTATTAGGTGAAATTAATTATGATCTCTAATGTTAAAAACGCATTGTATCAAAATTAAATGAGAAATTGAAGGTTTAAGAAACCAGCCTGTAATGAATGTAAATTCATTTCCATCAATTCACTTGACTCTCTGATTTTAGACAAGATACTAACTGTGCCTTCACCAATGGTTTGAAGTAGGAAATCTGCCCGCACTAATCAAGCAGCAACAGATAGCCAACTTCAAAGCCTAACTCCCCCATACACAATAGGTAATTTACCTTCCAACTACACCTTGTATTCTATTTAATGCCACCCATGAATCAATCTAACAACAAGATAGTTTGCCATAGAGGACAAGATTCTTTATGTTGACTTCTTTACTTTGAGACCCCCATCAAGAAACTTTTGAGTGAATAGTCACTCAAGCAACAAGGGACCAAAGCCATATCCAAAACTCAAGAAAGTGGTGTCCATCGAATAGGTACACTAATACCAATAGGTTCATAATGCATCTTACGCCAAAAAAATAATGAAACATACACTGAATAGAAGAAACGGTGTGGCCAGTGGGTCTTTACAACCAAGTTAGCTAATTGGCACTACTTGGTTGGTACGGGCGGAGCCCAAGAGATACGTACCTGCAGCAGAATGCCAAGAAACGCCCAGCACCGTAGCATATGGCACGGAACGCCAATGGCAACCTAGCACAGAAAAACAGAGTTGAAATGTTAGCACAGCTCAGGAACTAACTGGTCTTGTCTGTATAAATATAGTACACAAGAAAAGTATAACTACCACCCACGTACTAGAAAAAGCATAATGAAAATAAACAAAGTTGATGAGGCTCCCGAGAAAGAACAATTAAGTAACCATTCAAACTCGCTAATTTATCTGGAACTCTGAGCAATGAACTGATTCAGACAATAAAAAAAGACAGGAACGTACCTCGTGAAACAAAGCAGAAATCACAAACACCAGTATCATCGCTGCCATCTGCAGGTGCCCCAAAACCCCAAGACTGCATTGTGAGCAAAAGCTGTTCCTTACAAAAATGAAAGCGTCGCTAGGCCATTTCATGTAAGAAGCACATGAAAAAGATTCTCCTCGACCTCAAATACGAGGGCATGAAACCACACTGAGGAAGAAAAAGACTGCTGTGTATATTAGTGCGAGTGACAATTATTTTACCAAAGTCTCACTTCTTTAAATTAGTTCAGGCTGAAATATCAATGTATTGTACTAATTGCCTCAAAAGAATTTATTGTAGGGACATCAATTTTGCGCCCTCACTAATAGGATAAATCAGTGTAATCAAGGAGCAAAAACAGGTCAAATAAATACCCTGGGAAAGCCAGCTCGTATAGAAGGAAAGTAAATGTGTCGCACCATCCACTTATGCACAGGCTAGAAACCACACAAAGAAATCCATAAGCATGAGCATGGAAATGAGAGACTTCCTCTCAGAAAATAAAAAAATGAGGAACAGGCTAGTCTTCAAGAACTTTAATTCTCCAACTAATAGTAATATATTGACAGTGCACATTACGGTGACATGAATACTGCATACTTGATTATGCAAATCATCTAGACAGCAGAGTATGAGTGGAAATAATTAAGGAGATCCCACTCCTGGGCATAGAACCTAAAAGCAAGAGTGAGGGGTCATGGTATACGCACCATATTCCACATTCGCCAATACTGAATAAGTGAAAAGGCGGCGCCATGATTAACAACATCAAAAAGTCAGTGAAAGACGACTTGAACATTGAAGGAAGAAGATTCATTAACATCCCTAAATTATCTGCGATGCGAAACATGAACACAAGCACAATAGAAGTAGGGTTGGCTATGTCCACAGTTTTCTTATCTATCACAAGAACTCCAACTGAATCTCCACATATGGAAAAATCGCTGAAATGATCGACGATAAAAGCAACATTTCACAAGCATAACATTCACTACATGATGTGGATCCAATTGAATGATAGAAGAGACAGGTCTGTCAACCCTTCAATAAAGTATCTCGCAAAGCATTCATCTGGTTCGCCAAGACAGTGATAAAAAGATATAAAAAAATGACCTAATACTGAAAGACTACAGAAAAAACAAAGTGACCTTCCCATAAGAGATGGTCGAAATGGATGAATTGATAGATTAAAGAGGCAATCTCTACCTCTTCGATTGTCTGAGCATTCCACCAGTCTTTGTAAAATTCTCTGTCTCCAAAGCGAAGAAGCTCAGCCACAATATTCAACCTGTAATGGGCAAGAATAGAGAAAAGATCAGACAAAGGAGACACCCACAGAGTGCAATCTAAAGAAAAACACCACATTCATAATGCCAAACTTGAATGGAAAAATGAAAACTACAACAGATCACAGGCTACATGATGAGTCAAGAACCGAAGATGAGTAAAAAATGAACAGAAACTTCATCGAATTGTCCAGTTGTCACATTTCATGCAGAAGGAGTAGGTTGTTACACCAGTAAACATACCAAAGATGAAATAAGCAATAGAAAATGCAGAGCCAAACATAGAGAACTGGCATGGAAAGCTTTAAAATCCTTTCGACTGCATAAAGATAGTTGCCCTTCAGTGGATGTTGTGAGTTCAAAACAGTAGGATTTATGTACTGCAAGGAAAAACAAATACTTACGGTAAGTTTTGCACAATGAGCAGTTCTTCACGACTTTCAGATGGTTGT
>VACF01000873.1:0-33083 GCA_006891605.1 Pleurozium schreberi | reverse complement strand
CGTAGTGGTGGATGATTCTGATGATGAAGACATTGTGAGGCCTTCTGCAAGGCCCCAAAAGAGACGTTGCTGTAAGTAAGTTGATTGTTGTTTTCAAGCATGTCTTCATTTTCTTCTATTGTTTGATATCTCAAAATTTTCTTGAACCTTCTAATTGTTTTTTCATTGCATTTTGTAGAGGCAATCCTCTTCGGCATCTTGTGCTCTCACCTTCTCTTAGTGCCTAGGGTTTGCTGTGTTACATCGAGACTCTAGCGACAGCTATGGCAGAGGCTCCATCACCCATTCGTATTGTCAAACATCCTTCATACATTATTGTTGTTAAAAAGTTTCTAGACCTTGAGGCTGAGGTTGAGACACCAGGACTTATATGCAGTGATAGTAGTGAAGGCAGTGATCATTTTTCTCCCATATGTGGTATTGGGTCAAATTGATCTTGTTCTAAACATTATTGATGTTACTTGGTTTTTTAATATGATGTAGTGAGACTAAAAAGGCCACTACATTCTTGCACCTTATGATATTCTCGAGTTATTTTGCATTCTTGTGATCCTAAGTGTGGTAATAAACGTCATTTTTGTTCTAAAAGAGAGTCCTCCATTTTAAAAGACTTCTTCCATTTAGATGTAAATTATTAGAAATATTTGTAGCATTACAAGAGAATTGGCCATTCTAAGAGACTGTTTCCGCCTATTCTTGATTATGTTCCAACAACAGAAAGGCTGCCGTTTGACCCAAAATTTATAAAAAAAAAATGCCTCTGAAACATGAGAAAAAAGAAGGGGAAAAAAAAGTTTAATGACATGGTCGTCGCCCGACCACATCAGTTCTACTACCAAAACAACACTACAGTGCTGCAGTGAGTTCTCCAACTATCGAAAACTCACAGTCTCCTAAAGAGGTCAAATCTCCCCTAATGATAAAACTATTTTTTGCAATTAGCAACATTCTATTTTTTTTTAATTTAGTTTTATTTAAAATAAAATTAGTAGTAAACAAGTGTTGGTATTACATAATGTAATAAATGTTGGAATTAGCATAGAAATAAATTTGGTGAATCTCAATTATAATGCTTAAAAGTAATTATAATTTTTTATTAGAATTGGTACCTCCCTTGAAATAATGTTATAACATTATGTAAACATAGATCCCTAGTTTTCCAAAAAACACCCAAAACTTTAGAACTTGAATACTTTATAATTGTCCTTTAGCCTATAGAGCTATTTTATAATCTCATCCATCAATCTTTCAAACCTTTTTTTATCCAACAACACATATATTTCATCCAAAAAATCCAAATATAAAAAATTTCATCCAACTCCATTCATCTTCATTCATCCTCATTCATCCCCAATTCCTCATTCATCCTCATTAGGCACTTCTATAGCCATATATTTTTATTCAAAACCATTGACATAGGCATATTATGTAAAAACTTGGAAAAATTTTACAAGTTTAAAAAATTAATTCAATGCTCAATGCTCAACACTCAATGCTCAATGCTCAACGCTCGTTGCTCCCCGCTCACATGGTAGCAACCTTGGTAATCCTCATCCACTAGGGCCACTCCATCACTGCGCCTTAGCCTTCCTCCTCTTCTTTGGCTCCATCAAGTTTTTGTGCATCTAGGCCTGCATCATGTAAGTGTCCAAAAAATACTTGTAAAGAAAATTTTAAAATCTTCTTTCCATTGCTAGTTAAAATGATCCCAAAAAAACTAAAAGAGCTTAATAATAGGACCCCTTATTTAGATTCTTATTCAAACACTTTCGAGTGTGGGTAAGGTGAAGTGTGCTTAATCCTAGAGCGTCCTGGTTCATCCCCAAAAGCGACAATTTAAGAAAAATCATAATAAAATATTATATGGAAGCATAATTTGGAATTGGTATACAAATAAAGGTTGTAGTCCAGGGCTTTTTTTTCATTTTTTACAAAGAGCCACAATAGTGATATTAAATGTTACATTGGTGCTCCAAATTACAACATTCATCCACATATTGGATGTATAGTATGGTTTTCATCCAAAATCTGGCGATTTCATCTTCGATTTTTATAAAATCAAAAGTTGTTTGGCAATTTCATCCAAATTTTTTGCCATTATTTTTGGCGTTTTTTAGCAAAATTATTTTTTCTAGTGCAATCTTGCACAAAAAAGCCAAAAAAAAAGCCCTGTTGTAGTCTAAGAGTTGTAGATTCCATCCGTATGGTTGGATTCACCAATGCTATCACCAATATTTTTTTCTAAAATTTGAAAGGGAAATTTCAAAATTCCTTCAAAATTCAATAACAAGCAAAATATTACCATTTTTGGAGTAGAATTTGTTGGAATGGATTTAAAATGAGGTTCTCTTAACATGGTGATTTTTTGAAATTTTTGTGTTCTTACAATCTATGACCTCATTTTGGCAAATCCAGTTTTGAACTAAAGTCAATGCGATTTTGGCTTGGTCAACCACTTGACATACTTGCACATTGATAATTTTAGAAAAGTATGTGCTCTAGTAATACCAAATCTAACCTTTAGATAGAACAACAACTTGATCTAGTATCTCTACAAATTAGAAAAACTTTCATTCAAGAAAGCAGTTTGGAGGATAAAAATTCCAGTTTCAATCTATTCATCGTTCAGTTTTTTGGACATCGATGCGCTCTAAGATGAAATCTCCTTTAGTCTAAAAGTTTTTATAAAAAAGGATACTTGTTTTCAACTTTGGAGTTTTCAATATCCGGCTAAAGAACATTTCGTAAAAATTTCACATTAATTGGATTCATGCTTCAAAAGTTATAGCACATGACAACTTCGTCATTCCAATTGTGACGCAAAATAGTACTAGTCTTTCTTGGAATCACCCACTATTCCGTTAATTTAAAAAAAATTATGTTTACTCCCGTTTCTTTATTACACTACATTTCCTAAATTTTAAAAATAATACTCCTCACATTGAAATCTTGATAATCACAAAGTATAATAAGTTTATAAATGTCTTACTAAACAAGTTCTTAGTTCATGAATTATAGATGCATCATGCAAAGGAATTCAACAATTGAATATATGTATTTCATATGCATCATATAGTACAAAATTGGAAAAGTATATAGCGCGTTTTTCATGATAAAATATACATATCCCCGATTCCTTGTCTAAAACTATTTGTAGTATTGAAGTAACTACACTACCGAAGTAGCAATTCTATAAGTATCGATAATGATAAGTGCCTAAGTCTATACGCAAAATATGCATTGCTAATTAGTAATTACCACTAGAAAATGCATTTAGTTGATGTTCATTAGACTATTTGCATGGCCACTGGGTCTAGCCTTGTCGTCGTGTCTAGCGTGCTTTATGGGAAAATCTTCGTCAGAGCCTAGTTGAAGTCTACAAACCGCAGATCTAGCTGTCCTTGGTGGTCTGTCTTCTTCCAAAACGGCCCTAAAAGTGCCCGAAAAATAAGATTGTCGAAAAAATTCTCATAACAAATTTAGATGGAATGAATCAAAGATTCAAAGCTTCCTAGATAGACAAAAATATAATCAATGGAAAAAAATAATGAAAAAATAAAATTCAAATTTCTGCATATTTTGTTTTGCTGAAATCCATCTCCCTTGTTTTGAGCTTGTTTAGGCATGACTTTTGTTCCCAGACACCAATTGAAAAAAAATTATATTCTCACAAAGCTTATAAGTTTTTCTATCTGCATAAAAAATATTGGACAAAAATTCAACCCGTAGGTACCTGTCCAAAATCCCATTTGTCCCTCAAGGGGACAATGGTCCTTTAGGGGTTAATAAAATGTGGTTCACGAGAGAAAGTGGCCCCTTTTATTGCTCATAAATTCAAGAGGATTTAGGGTCATTGCAAGAAACATTGGTCCTAATATTCTCTGTCACAAATAGTGTTGCTCTCTTGTAATCTTCAATAACTTTTGAAGCATAAATCCCATAAACTTAAAAAATTTAATTGGAGATACCTAGCTTGATGATAATCATATCTTTTATTTTTCAAAAAATTTAAAAAATAAATTTACATTTAAAAATCATTTTTGCTAATTTGTCACACTTTGAGGTTTAGAGGTTTTCACTACGTTGTGAGTCATTAAATATAATGATTTGGAGCTAAAACTTTCATGGTCTATTAACATAGTAGAAAAGCATACATCTACCAAAGGGAATCTAATTTTTTTTTATTTAATGTCCTCCACATGAATGCAAATAGCACTCTCATTGCGCGCAATTTCAAAACATTGATGATGGTTCTAAGATTATTTTTTTGGTGAAATCTCATTACCATCAACTCTTCCCAAGTGGACAATTTTTGATTTTTGGAAAAAATTATTCCCCTATTTTTTACAATTTAAAATGTCAAAATACCTACTTTCATGAGATTTTGCACTTTTCTAGTTCACCTAGTTAGAAAAATTTCTATGCTTTTCCTTTGTAGGGTACCTTCTTCTTAAAGGTATATATATTAAACATATTTTTAATATTTTTTTAAAATTGTTTTTCTAATTTTACATTACTCCCAAAAAATCATGAGTACCATAGCCAAAGTGTCCACAAGAAGGCTTGTGTTTCTTGCAACGACCCTTTAGTAATTTTTGGCCTATAATGCAAAAAGATATGGTTTAATTGAATGAGGGCCCCATTATTGCTTCTTAATGGAGAATGGATTAAATTCATTCGCCTTCAAGAGAAACATATATGAGTCCATGGAGCAAGGTTCCTCTTCCTTTACTTTTAACTCCCAAAAGACGTGATCCATTGTAAAATGGTCAAACATCATGTCTAAGCTAAATTTACCCTTGGAAACTGTGTTCAAACAATAATCTTATATTTTGTTTTACTTAAAACTCTGCACTCTATGTCACTTTGAGAAAGGAGAAAATCCTATTTAAATTGCCTCCTTTGGAATGAACTTCACAGTAAAAAACTTGGGCTACTCCAACTTAGTACCAAGTTAATCTACACCTTACTTTGTTTTAACAAAATTTGTCATATCCTACATCAAAACTTTTAGTCGAGAAATTAAACGTTGTTATATGTGGATGTATAAGTAAGGAAATGAAAGTACAAATGCTGTAAAACCCAAACCGAGCTTCAATTAGGAAAATGAAGCATTGGGTGCAAAAATAGCAAACTATAAATAATTGTAAACAAATGCGCATCTTGTTGTTCTTCAATTGGTTTCACTATATGTTAATGCTTTTTAGATTTGCAATTCCAATAAGCTTTTTCATATCTTCTTAGAAGGAGATGATTATTGAACCTATTTTCATATCAACAAATTTTTTAATTTAATTCAAATTTAAAACATCTTAAACCGCATCTAAAAGTGAATAATGTATAAATTGACTAATGCAACAATGAAAATTCATAACAAATTGGCACTTGAAATTAYCTTGTTGATTGAAAAGGTCTATCTTTACTAATACAAAATTCAGTGACCAAATTTACAAAAACTCAACMCAAAAATGTTGATTATTTTTGTTAATTTGGACGTGTTGAATTGGGTAGTTGTTAACAAAAAAGTGTTGATTTTTTTGTTAATTGGGGGGTCATTGCAAGAAAGACCGACCGGTTTTCGTAGCGTTTTGCATAGTATTGCTGATTTTTTCGGGAGTACTGTATAATTAGAAAATAAATTAGAAAAAAATTAGAAAAATATGCTTAATGCATATTCCTTCAAGAAGAAGGTACCTTAGGAAGGAAAAGTATAGAAATATTTTCTAAGTAGGAGAACTAGAAAAGTGAAAAACCTCATAAAAATAGGTACTTTGATTTTTTAATTTTAAAGAATAGGAAAAACAATTTTAAAAAAAACTAAAAATTGGCAATTTGGGAAGACTTCATGGTGAAGAGATTTCACTAAAAGAATGATCTTAAAACCATCTTGTTTGTTCAGAAGTGTGTGCGCAAGGGAGCCCTGTTCGCACCTATGTAGAAGAAATAAAATAATGTTTTTTTTAAATTCCCTTTGGTAAATACATGCATGCCTAGTGTGGGAATGGACCATAGAAATTTTGTCTCTAGATCATTAATTTTGGATACTCCCCAGTATTAAAAACCCCTAAAACACAAAGTGTGACAAATTAGCTAAATCAAAATTTAACTATATAATGATTTTTTAAAATTTCTGAAAAATAAGGGATCTGATAAATATCAAGTTAAACATCTCAAATAAAAATTTCAAGTTGATTGGATTCATGCTCCAAAAGTTATAGCTCATGACAACTTTGTCATTGCAAATGTGACGCAAAATAGGACCGGTCTTTCTTGCATTCACCCTGGGGTTATATGAAAATTGAAGGAAATTTTTTAGTTTAAATGGAATCCAACCATATATAGATTGCCACGTGGCAAATGCCACATCGGACACTCTACAATCCCACCACCTAGTTAAGCCACCACCTACAGAGATGTCAATGGAATTTGAACCTTGCACCTCTTGCTTGTGGTGGCGGTGTCGTATTGTAAATACTTACATTATTTAAAATGTGTGTATATTATACGTTTAAGTAGATTCTTGATTTGAAGGAAAAACTTCATCTGTTCGACGTATTCCTTCAAGTTTTAGAATTTGAGTTTGGATTTGGAGTTTGATTGCAAAATATCGAACTGGAGGATTTTTATGGAGTCACTAGATGTAGAGTGGTACTCTTCATGGACTTCAGTTTTTACCTCCACTGGATGAAGGAGTTTAGTATGACATTTAGTTTTGATGATATATGTGTGTGTTAAAAAGTAAAAGAGTAAGAGTTTGGAAGTAGTTTACTACGTAGTTGTTTTTCCTTGGACCAATGGTTGTTTGGAGGCCCATGTGTGGTGGATAGGGACAAGTCCTACTTATCTTAGGGATTTAGAGGCTTGATAAAGATGTTTTTGCTCTTCCCAAATTGATCATTGTGGAAAGAGAGTTTTTTTATGTGGAAATTTTTATATGAGGAAGAAAGGGATTGTTATGTGAGAAGAAGAGAATTGTGTTTTTTTGAGGTGTTTTTGGAGAATGTGTATAGAGAGCTGAAACTTTGATCAGTGAGAACTCTTGTTGTGTGAAGAATTTGATAATGAAAATTTGAGGGTTTTTTTCTTATAAAATTGTGCTTATTTGAACGTCTCTTTTGCTTGATTTGGAGTTGTGAGGGAGGAGTTATAAGCATGTGAGTGGAGGAGGGTCTGCTGCCACCCATCAAAGAGGAGCGGAGATTCTGACGATCACCACAGTTTGTGTTTTTATTTTCTTTCTTTGAAACTTTCAGGCATTAGAGAAGTTTTTTTTAACTTTATATAGACACAAAAATCGAAGCATTTGAAGTTATAAATTAAAAGTTATGAGTTGTTGAATGATAAAGAGTCTGCTGCCTTTCAATTGAGAAGGCCGAGACTTTGATTGTTCATAACTTTTGGACAGTATATTGTATTGATTTGAGATTTGAAGGGATATTAGATTATCTTATTAGCTTTTCAAAATGCTATAGCACTTAGCATTTGGCCATGTAGAACATCTGTGGTACTAGTTTGAAGGCAACTGTCATTTATAAAAGTTTCTTTTGAAACTAGTTGAGGTTTCTTCAAGTTCTTGGGTGAAGGAAGACTTCAAGACTTTAAGACTTTGGAGATTTAAAGACTTTTGGAGGAGTTGTGTGTGTTGTGGCTTGTGGTTCGACAGAGTTGTTTTATTTGTCATTTCCAGCCAGTTTTGGAGGCTAATTGCAATTTTGATTTCTGCATTGTAAACCTGTTGCAAGCCGTGGTTATCTAGTAAGCGCTCCGTTTTGTGTTTGTGGCGACGAAGTGGGGTTGATGACCCACATGGTCGATCTTTTATGTCGTTCCTACTAGTAAAAGGTGCCTCCTGGTCACCGTGAGTTTGAAATTTAGGATCCCATCATCCGGACGGCAACTCGTGATTTGCTGTCCCGTTTTACCTGTCCGAAAACTTGTTTCTTATTACACACCCTTACCTTGGCCCTTTACAGCCACCACAGGATAGGCCAACGGAGACGTGATTGAAGTTGAAGTCTGAAGATTGAAGATTGAAGACCGAAGACTCGACTGAACTCTTTAGCAAACTATTCTCAGTTGCAGCCAGATACTTCGCGTATTCCCAAAGCGCGCTCCTCTCTACACAACAGCGGAGGCCTTGATCTTTTCTCAAGATTAAGGTATCTTTGGATTCCTATTAATGAGTTCTAAAAGTTTATATTCTTAATTTTTTTCTTTGATCTATATTCCAAATTCTTGGTTGAAGTTTGTATTTTATTTAGTTATTGAGTTTTGGTACAATTTTTGGAAATATAAAATCTAACAATAGAAAAAAGCAAAAAATACTTCTTTTTGAAAACAAGCACCATGATCTTGCAAATTGTAGGAATTCTTATTTTAGACATTTAGGAGTGCATACTCTAACATATGAGCTAGAGAATATTCTGGTTGAATTTGTAAAAAAATAAATATAAATAAAGATTTTAGCCTTGCTTGAAAGTTTAGTATTTTGTTTCATAGAGCTTTAAAATTTGTGAAAATTCTCACCAAAAAAATTATGAAAAGAATTCTCATTCCACTTATTTACAAGTTACAACTCTTGAAAAAAATTTACTTGCATAAAAAGTTTTTTTGTCATTATCTAATTTGCATTGGAAGCATGGTGGGCCCATAATCTAAAAGAATTAAAGTAATTCTAGCATTAATACTAAACAAGATACAAATACTTTGCAAGCTCTTCTTTAYTCAATCCTAGAAATAATAAATGAATGTATTATAGTTTTATAGTAATATTCCTTAGAATTCAATGTATCTTGAGAAGAGGCCCGGCGTCTCTGGTGACGTCCTGCACGATTTCCGCGGGGACAATCTTGTTGGTGCTGGAGGCTTTGGAGTAGACTTCCGAGTCTGGAGCAGCGCCCCCGGCCACGAAGAACGCGCCGTTCAGGAACTTGTCACCCACGGATTGCCAGTTCCAGTTCATGCAATCGTCGTAAGATTGGTCTCCATCGTTAATTCTCTTGGTAACCTGCACACACAAGTCGGCAAAATGTAGAAGGGATACATAAGTTCACAATAAACATGTTAAGAGACAAATTTAATAAACTGTGTTAAGGAATTAAGAGAAGAGCATCTGGAAGCTAGGAATTGAAGCTGTGCGTGGATTCGTGAGATTTATGGAATGACTGGGATTTATGTGTTGCTTGTAGTTGAATTAATTACCTGTTTGTCGCGACTGTCTGGGGCGTTGAAGACGTTTCCTTCGCTGAGAATCGTTGGACCTTCACTTCCTCCAATTGCGTATTCTCCCCAACTGGCATAGTAGTTGTTAAAGATGTGGGCGTGGCCGTGGCGCAACCTGAAACACATTGGACACGTACATGTTTAGAGGGGAGGCTCGAACCAATTGATACTGCAAGGTGGAGATAATGAACATAAAGCAAGTTTACAGAGAATTCTTTCAAGTGGGAGTTGATGATCGATCTCGAAATCATGGTAGCAGACCTTGGAACGCGTTCAATCAGTCCTGGAGCGAAGTAATTGAAGGCCACACTGACTTGCATGTCGTTATCCATGCTATCAAAAGGGTGGGCACCAAAGAGCATGACCTGAGCAACCCGTTTCGTCACATGAAATTAGTACCACGCATTTTGCACATCCTGAAATTTTAGCATTGCTAACTCAATCGCATATATCCAACTGATCGAGTGATCGAGCGACACCCTAAACTCTGAACCCTAATTCTAAAACCCAAAAATCCCTTAAAAAGGCAAGAAAGATCATTCCAATGAGTCCTTGAAGCGTCAGATTTCCATCATAAGCAGTATGACCCAAGCAACGAAAKCAGCAACAAGCACGTACAATGCAAAACAAACTTCCACATGATCTGCACAGATCCGAAGAGCTTCCCACGCAATCAACATCCATAAATAAATACTGATCGACACGGGGAGGACGTAAGYGTACTAAATTACCTTGTCGTGCTGCTCGAAGAAGTTGTTGGTGACAGAGACGAAGGTGGATCCCATGATGGCGTCCACGAGGCCGTCGGRTCCGCGGGCGAAGTAGCAGTGGTCCACCCAGACGTCGTGGGAGCCGAAGATATTGATGGCGTCGCCGTCGGAGCCTTGACGGTGCCCGGCGTGCGAGGAGTTGCTGCGGATCACGGCGGGGCCCGTGGGCTTCAAGTCGTGGATGTGCACGCCGTGCACAATCACATGCCCCGCATACTGGATGGTCAAGCCCGCGCCGCCGGAGATGTGGATGTCGTAGCCGCGGCCGTCGATCGTCTTGTGACTCGTCATGATTAGCTCATTCGTCAGCTGGATCGTCATGTTCTTATCGAACCCGATCCACAGAGGACCCTGCATACATGGGGATAATTACACATTGAATGCAGGCATGTCAGGTGAATTCAAACGACTAAACTGGCAACGTTAACTTTGGGCATACGCTTGATACCAACAATTAATAATCCTCGTATTCTACAGGAAGACTACCTTCAGTTGGTTTCAATTGCAGGCAATATGTATATATATCAGCAACATGAATGTTTCAAAGCACCAAAACCGTGACAATCTACAGAGCCCAAWTCAAAGCTTTRAAAACGAATACTGGTAACKTASTGTAACGTCATGYACTGAGCATTAACCAGTTCCAGCAACGTCYTGGAACAGCACTAATATTAATTCATAGTAAAGGATTGAATTCTCTCGCAGTTTGTGGAAAAAACAAACAYTGTTCTCTGGAATTCTACATAYTCACCGAAGTGGTGTGAGTAMGTGGTTGCTTACATCCTGAAGGACGGCGTATCGCAGAGTTCCTTCCTTAGGATTCACGAGATCCTCATCGGAGTTGTCGGTGACAACGTAAATGGGTCCTTCGGCGCCTCCGAGAGCGTTCTTGCCGAATCCAATTGCGCAACCCGCCAGTGCTTGGCGATGGTAGAACCAGTTGGGGTCAGTCCTCCAGCAATCGTCGATGGGATTGCCGGTCACCTGGCCCGGTGCTGATGGGGGCGTGGGATTCGAAGGGGGAGTGGGATTATCAGAAGGGGGCGGCGACTTGTGGTGGTGAGGTTTGTGGGACTCGAATTCATCCTCTAGAGGAAAAGAAGATCTGGTTAAAAGCAAGTAAGCAACACATTTCAATCACAATAGTTTAAATATATAAGTCGAACAATCAGTGATATTYTAGCTAATCAAATAGATTCTAGGCTTTCTATCAAGGTAGTTTGCATGCTGCATAACACTGAAGAACAGGTGTCATTGGCAACGTTCACTAAAAGTAGTTCCTCCAAGAAAAACATTTTCTCACAACAAAGGTGTTGTAGAAGAGAACTACCTGAACCCTTAGGATTATATATATAGAATGCTCTATGGTTTTTGGTCCACATCTTTGCTTGCAAAGATGGAAACAAATTATGAAGGAATATGTATATGAAGGAACAAAACAGCCTAAAAGAATATGTATAATTAATTAGGAACCAATCATGAAAACTGAATTATAGGGGAAAGGTGAAAAAAAAGGGAAGTTGGAAAAATGGGAAAAGTTTGGGGATGATCTGACCCTTCCGCMACATCCCAGTCAGGGTAACCGGGGTTCATCCGCTCGAAGCTTGCAGGGTAGTCATAATCCTCCCGGCTCCTGTACTGCTCCGAGTTTGCCGTTTGACCTTTAGGAGGTAGTTTTTTGCTCATAACTTTTGCATCGTTTGTTTATTTGACTTGAAAATTGGAATGAAGGTGCCTACAAAAGTTTTACATTTTGTGTAGTTTTTTCAATTTTTTAAAAATTAGTTTACTATTTTTAAATTGCCCCCGATTGGGTGTCTACTTTGGCCATTTTGGGGGGTTTTAGTCCTATTTTTTACCCAAAAATGCAAATTTTGAGCTGAAAATTGGCTTGCAAGGACCTCACCTAAAGTTACACAAGATCACGAGAGATTTTTTGAAAATAATATACTAGTCAACCTCCACATGTCGTCAAAGTGGCTGACTTTGCGCAAGTGTAGAGAATAGAATTTATTTTTTTCAACGATGAAATTTGTTGGAAAAGAAAGAAMTTTACTTGGAGAAAAATGAATTTTTTTATTTTCATTTTTTGAATTTTTTTACTATTTTTACCAAATTAGTGAAAAAAGAGCTATTTTCCTTGTATTTTCCATTGCCTAGAATATTTAAAGAAAAATTTTCTTAGGTCTGAATTTCAAGAGACATAATATTCTCATTGCTCTTCAAATTATCCATATTTTTTTCAATTTAAAAAAATTTATTTCAGAGGGTCACAGGACTCACAGGACTCATTGATTTTGTGTCATTTTGAGACAAAACCAGTAAGTGTTTATTGCAACGACCCACATAAACCCCATTTATGCATTCATTTTAAGTAAATTTTTATTGAAAATATCCTTAAAGGTCATTACTTAAAATCTTGTGTCTCGGACTTACGGACTATACTTAAAATCTCACTTAAAACCCCCTTTCTCTTGTAGTGTTTGATAAACTTGAAAAATGTCTATGGTAAATGTTTGAATATTGAATTTGGAATGGACACTTTTTGAAAGAGGGGGGCTACCTAGACTGTATGACTACCACGAAAAAAAAATTAAAAACTCCAGTCATACATCATGTACTCAATGTAATTGAGAATTGTGCACCTAAACAACGTTTTATAACAATGCCTTGCGTGAACCYTAAATTTAGAGATCAAATTAAGAAGTAAAGAGATTTTTTAAATAGGTCATGGATGATCGCAAGAAAGAGTAGTCCTATTTTTTGTCACATTTGGAGTGATAAAGTTGTTTTCCGCTCGAACTTTTGGAGCATGGAGTCAGTACAATTYAAATCTTTATTGAAGATTGCTAGCTGGATTGTAATCATATCCCTATTTTTTAGAAATTAAAAAAATTATTTTATATTTAAAAGTCACTTTTTCTAATTTATCACACTTTGAGGTTTGAAGGGGGTTAGTATTAAGGAGTACTCAAAATTAATGATCTATTTAAGCTGAAATTTTTGTAGGTTGTTTCCACAGTAGGGGGACATGTGTTTACAAAGGGGCATTTGAAAATAAATGTTTTTATGGCCTCTACATTTGTTCAAAAAGGGTCCTTTKAGCATGCACTTCTAAATATTGAAGATAATTTAGCATTTTTCAATTCCGTAACTAAATTCTTAACAACGTAGTATTTTGAATCATTTATTACTTCATTGTGCTTACTATATTTTTTCTATATGTTGAAGTATGAATCCAAATAAACACCACTACTTTGGACATTTTGTCATACAAAATTGAGCTTAGAAAGTGCAGCTATCATGTTTTTTGCAAGGCCAAAAAATGGTTTTCTGTGCATTTAAAAGCTCATATTTTGCAATCCATGTGGTGCAAATTTTTATCATTAATTGCACATGTTCTCAAGTCAACATACTAAAAAATCTTACACTTACATGTGTCTAAATATGTTTTTTTTTTAGAATTTGGTACTTGTACAATAAATGGCAATTTTGGAGCATTTTTGTGAAAACTCATAGTCAAAAAACCTAAGGGGTTAAAAGTGTAAGAGTGATAAAGGACATAACATGCAAAACCATAATTCATTTAAAGCTTCTCAAAATCTACAACAATTTTTTTCAAATGAATTTCTAAAGTGATTTTTCCTCAAGGTTCAATGACTTTGAAGCCATCATCTTCATGTGCCTCAACACTTAAAGAAAAAGATTTGCAATGGACATACTTGCACAAAATGTTCAATAGAAAAATCACAAACATTTTTTTTTTAAATCAATTTTTTGATTTTGAAGATAGACTTTAGAGAATATTCAATCAAATAAAAAACTACCAAATGTACCACTTTGATAGAATTTTATATAACTTTTTAGCTTAGTCAGTAACAAAATATGCCTTGGGAATTGAAGAATTAACAAGATTAAACTCCAAGAAGATCAAGAATAGATTAAAATAAGTAAGAGAGCAAAAATAATACAAAATTTCAAGAAAATAGGAACTTTGATGTTTAATTTATAAATAATAGGAAAAAAATTGTAAAAATCTAAGTAGAATTTTAACTTGTGAAAACTATAAAGCCATCAAAATAGATGTCTTTTTTTTTCAATTTGCAAGCAAAAAAATGCTTAATTTATAAACTACTATTCAATGTAGAATTGACTAGTTTGAAGTTATTTCATAGTATGTGTGATAACTTCTAAAATAGTTTTAAATTAGAAAAATAACTTTTTAAACAAAAAAACTTTAGCCATATTTGAGAGCCTTAAGAGAAAATTTCACCCTAGGGTGATTGCAAGAAACACCTATCCTATTTTGCGTCACACGTTGCGTGCTCATCTGATTTTTGGCCATAACTTTTTTGTTTTGGCTCCAAATGACTCAAGATTTATAGGGTAGGTACTCATGACTACTATGGACCTTGCCTGATTTATTTTGTAATTTTCAAAAATAATTTACTATCCAAAAATAGAGTCCAATTCAATGTCACACTTGCCAATTTGGAGTTTTTTAATACCTAACCACTACGTTTTTCGAAGAATTAGATTGTGAAATTTGGTAGGCTAGTTCCTCTAATAAAAATACACCTTTCTAGAAGAGGGATTTTCAAAATCATGTTCCAAGTGTGTTCTATATTGGTCTAAAGAGCGTTGTATACACTATACAGGTTGCATTTTGAAACATATAAATAATTATTTTGGTGTTTCTTTTGGTGGACAACCATCTTCATAAAGTTGTTACAAATGCCCACTTTTTTTTTTTTGAATTTACTTATTTTTACTATTTTTAAGTAATTTTCACATCAAAACACCTATTTTCTTGAGATTTGGCACTTTTTTAGTTCTCATAGTTAGAGAATTTTTCTATGAATTTCCTTCGGTGGTTATCTTCATCTTAAAGGTGTATACATTGACTATATTTTTAAGAAAGTAAAATAAATAACAATAATCTTGGTCCTATGACCATCTTGAATGTGTTGAAAGTATATCAACTAGCCATAACACAAGCTACCCTTGGGAATGCACACACTAGACCTTTAGAATAGGCTTAGAAAAAACAAATTCTAAAAAATAGATGCCAAATATTTGAGAAAACTAATTTTGCAAAATAGATTTCTTTACATGGAAAAATCTTCCAAGATATTTCTATTTTTAGCATTTAAAGAACTTTATTTTATAAAAAAAATTTGAACCGTTTTTATTGCTTAAGTCAGATTGAAATTTTTATTTAAAATAATGTCAAAATATTTGAAAATTATTGCATTTTTTAATTTTAATTTTGTATTAAAAAGACAAATCTTCTGAATTTTTTAATTTCTAGCATGTTTCTAGTCTTATTTTTTTTTAAAAAGCATTTGCAAAGGAAGTGCCATTAATACACTTAGAATATCCAACCCTTTGCCAATGGATAATAGCAGGCCAGGGTGAACTGACCTCTCATTGCCCCTTTTTTTACCCTTGGGAAAAACACTAAAATTATTTTATTTTTCACGTGTAAAAAAATTTGCAAATTCTGATTTCATATTTGCAACGAGAAGCCCCAAATTAGCTAGGGGAGGTGAAGAAATACAAAATTGACGCGGCACAAAATAGGGGGCAATTTTTACATTTACCTTGTGACAGGGACAATGAGGGGTCAGTTCACCGTAGCCGGCCGTAATGGGGGTAGTTTACCTTCGTAAATATTCTCAGTTGTAATGTTGACAAGGTAAGGACTGGGTAAGGACGAGACTGGACGAGGTCAGGACGAGCGTCAACGAAAACTGAACGAGGTGTAGACGTGGTCTGGACGAGGCCTGGACGAGAAGCGTGCGATGGCATCTCACTACARTAGTCACTRCWCTGACAGTACTGTAGTTTCCCCCTTTCCAATTCATCCTTCCACCACCCTGGCAATTTGCTTTTTCACTACTGTAGTGCCAACTCCCCTTCTTCGTGACGCTCTGCCGTCCTCCACTCGCTCGTTCTTTTCCTCAAATGCCTCCCTCTCCAGTTTCCTTGAATAATTAATCCACTGCAATCAATCCATTTTTCTTCTCCATCCCGCTTACAACCAACTCATTCCTCACTTCGCGATTTCTCTTACAGAATTTTTCTTCACTACATCGTCTGCTCGGCCCTTTCCAAACCCTAAGCATGACCGGAGAATTTTTGTCAATTTTGGTGCGGTTTAATTTCGTTCACKATCGACGAAGATCTCATGTGCGGGGTGATCTGACAGAGTTCGAGGTTTAGGGCAACAGACATTCCTGGACAAATGTAAAACTCGCGAGGTCGTGATTTGGTGGAGTACGAAGACAGAATGGCGATGGAGATTTCGGGGAAGTAGAGAGGGGAATGATGCCGCTGGCGAGGTTTGAACTTGCTTTCGGTGAGAATCTTGATATTAAACCTCAGTTTCGTTTGCATCGTGGTTCTTGGATTTTCTTAGTCGCACATGAGGATCCTGCATTTTTTTTGGAAGCGGTTGTTGGAGTGGATTTTTTTTAGTGTGTTGATATCTGTTCATTTCTTGAGATTTTCTTGCGTTTGAGAGACACGAGATTCTCGACAACAGTGGACACGAGTTTTATTGTTGTGAGAAGTACGGTTAGCGGTCGGATTTTTATTGGTCCGTTCAAGAGTGTGTATTTTGTTTTCTTGAAATGCTCTGTTTGGAAATAATTTGGTTCATGGAGAGTTATCGCGTTGCACTGTCGCGCTACCCTGTCGATTGGGTTTTTTTGGGTGCCTTTGGCAAATCGGAGATTGCTTTTGAAGAGCGGCAGTCGTTTGACTTTGGAGTATTCTTAGAATGGTTATCAATCGTCCTTATTTAGCAGCTGCATTATCATAAGAAAATTGTCATCTACTTAGGTCAGATAATTGCGCATGATAAATGATTTTCTGAAATGGTGCAGCCTTTTCGAGAATCGAGAAAGCTATTTCTCTTACATGCAGATGAGTTTAAGTTGGTTCGAACTTAGGTTTGAGAATCAAGAAGCCATTAGGGTTTMGACATGCTAAGGGTCCTGGACAGGTGTGAGAATACTTCTTCTGATGAAGGGCTTCTCCTGTCATAGAACAGACTAGAAGTTGCAGTAGTTGGAAGACGAATGATCGCGTTTGAAACTGGTAATTTGAAATTGTGGTAATTGAGCTATTAGTGCTTCTTTAAGGTTATGTGAACTGGGCGAGAGATGGTTTCTATAATCACTTTAATCACTTCGGTTTATGATTCTTTGCATGAGACTTCACAGGGCCTCTAGACTGTGGTCCCGTCTGGTCATGAGTAGACTTGTTGTAAAATTGCACGAGGTAGTATTTGAACGTCCAGTTTCCACACTCTCATGTCTTGGAAATTAATGACTTGTCTTTAATATGTTCTATCGTCTCCCCGTGACGAGGTTAGTAGTGTGAGTCGGTGCGATGAACTTGTTTGTTGCGTCAGGTAAGTTGATAAGATACTTTCTTATCAAATTAAATGAAATAGTGTTACTCTTCGGTTTTAACTAYCCATTTGTAATCTTTTTTTTGGCCCATTGCATAGTGTGTAACGTTGTGGTAAACCTTGTCTTGGTATGCAGGCGTCTTCTCTTGCTGGATACTAGGAGAATGCTTCATTCAGCAGTACGTACGAGTATCTGCCTGAAAGGTTATGGGACTAAGGTTAGATGCGGCAGATCAAGACTCCWAGAGTGCACCTTTCATTCCCCTGGCTAATCGATGCGGGCATCGCAGAGAAAGCGTCTGCTGGAATCTTAAAGCACCTTGGGAGAAGTTTATTATTAGGGGCTCTTGACGGACGGTTTCTTTCTCATTTTGCTGGGGGAAGCATGTAGAGATATGATACCGATGGTGCTCGATGAGCAACAACCTTTAATTCCAGGGCCTAAGCTTTTCTATCATCTTCCTGTACAATATCCTGTGTAGGTGGGTTCTTTGCTATCCCCTCACATCTCCCAAATTAGCCCTGCAAGGCTGATGACCTAATGGTGCAGAATTTCTTTCTTRCCTTCCGTATCCCTGCARAACTTTGTTTTTCTGTGCTTGAGTTTCAAATTCTACTATGGCGAGAGTGCATGAACCCTCCCCATTTCTGCACACCACAGAGCTACGGTGACCTGGCGTGGCTTTGAAGACCTGGTAGTCAATTGCATAYAGTATGCTCTCAGATTAGCTGACTGTGTCTTGGATGTACGTGATTTTCGCTTTCTAGTTGTCTTTGGTTGCTGATGTTGTGCGTGTGTTTTGACTGCAACAGAGTGTTAGCGGAGTGGGTGACTCGATTACGTTTCTAAGACTCACAGAGATTTCGAAACTATTTTCAACCTTGGTCACAAAGGCGATATAGCATCAAGAGGGGTAACCGAAGCTGTGAAACTACAGCTTTGAAAGTCTGTTATTGCAGATGTCAAGATGCATCAAACCTCTCCTTTGGATGAAACAATCCTACATAGTCTCGATGATTCCAATCTCGTTATGGGTGCTTTGCGCTCCGACTTTATTGAGGAGATTCTGTCTGGAGAGTTACCCGAGGTGCAGTCAAGTGAGCAGKCGATGAAAGGAGATCTAAACGTGGCTGACGTGATGGCCGAGCTCGAGAAAGAGCGACGCAAGAATGTTGAGCTTTCGGGTCGAGTTTCATCTTTGGAAGCAAAGCTAGGTTGTGAAGATAGTTGTTCTGGACCGATCCTGGAACATATGGATGTGGAGGTATGTGAAGTGGTGTAATTCTGGCCCTCTGTGCGTATACAAGTCGCAGTATGTCATCAAGAAGTAGAGGGTCTTAAAGGAAACTAATTTCTCCATCTGCTCGTGAAACTGAGGGTACCCGGCATAGTTGGTGTCTTTCGTTACACATTACTGTCTCATTCATTTACTGTAGAAGGTACATTCTGTCTGGAGCTTGTTTCTACGGATATTCTGTTTTAGGCATTTGGATCTGTTAAGATTAGTCTGAGAATTGACTGCAATAAATCTGCTGTCAATGTAGACTTTAGGTACTKTACCCAAAATGGACCTGAGAATTAGACTTTAGGATTATCACTCTTCTGTTTGAGTAAAACTGATGTGTATGTGCACTAGATTGATGCTGAACATGCTCTCAATAGTGGAGTGGAATTAAGAAACAGCGGAGGGGAAGACAAACAGGATGCCAGTGCTGTATCAAACGGAAGTCACATACTCTCTCAGAAAGCAGATGCCAGCTCAGCAACAGGGGATGATTCTTGGGGCAGTATCAGAACTGGTTCTRCATGCTATGAGTCAATGGTCAACTGGATGTGCAGAGAAGATGTAAGTAGGGCTGACATAGAGAAGTTGAATGATGCGGGTAGTGGGGACGATGACGATGACGACGACGACGACGACGATGACAACAGTGAGCATGGGGACAATGGTCGCARGCAAAGAGAGAAGGTGATACAGGAGTTCGATACTCAGTTGATGGCATTTTCAATAATATGGCGTATCAGATTAATATTGTGATGCACTCTTGAATTCTAAAGCATTGTTGTCACTTTCGAAGTCTACTCTATTGAACTAGGAGTTTGTGGGTCTGCAGGACAAGTCAGACGAGCACGCCAAAGAGGTATCTGCTCGAGTACTCGATTCTGATGACAGTGATGGTGAGGAAGTAAGTCCGGAAGATCAAAGAAGGGGTGAAGGTCGGACGACTCCACTAGGGAAGAGGATATATTGGAGCAAAAGGTATGGCTACGGGCCTTACCCGGTGGGATATCGAGGAGCTGGTATCTTGTCTTCATACAAGAAGACTCCTAAGATTGCGCTTTGCCCAATGGAGTTGAAAAGAATATTGGAATCTGGAGTGTTGGCCCTTAAAAATGCACAGTCGCATACAATGCGTAAGATCGTTGTGTTTTCTTGTCTATGCATTCGCCACGGGTGTGAAGACTTCTATGAGCTCGATTTCAACCATTTTCAGATCCTCAGTCGGGGGCAGTCTTAGTATGTTTGTACTTGGTGTTACTATACGGTGGTGTTATGAAAGTAAATTCAATGCAGTGGTTTCTCTAAATTCATTCCTTGGACCCAACACAACACCACTGTCAACACCAAGTGAGAACATCCAATAGCCCCTCACCGCCCAAGGGGACCAACTATGTCCTCACATAGTGTAGAAGTCCAATTCAAAGTGCTATAACTTTTGTATATGATATCCAAATTTAACAAACCTTGTTGGAAAACTTGTGCTCTCTCCTCTAGTTTATGTGGTAAAATTTTCAAATCAATCCAAGATGTATTGATTTGGGGAAGCCATTCAAAGTTTATAGGTTCAATTTGAGTTCACCAAATTGCATTTTAATGGCAGGAACTTTGGGGCTTGTATCTTCTTCATCCAATGTTTGTTTTCAATCAAATGTATTGGGTTAAGTTCGACTTAAAGTCTAGTTATTGTAGTTAAATCTTCATGTCAATCCAAGTTGTTTTGAATGTTTGAAAGTAGTTCAAAGTTCAAAATCCACACATTTTTGGAATACAACAAACTTCGGCAACTTATATCTTGTTCATATAGTGTTGATTTTTAATTGTTTTTGAAGGAAAGTTGTGCAAGTTTGTGAGGTTAAAATTTCATATCAATCCACGAAGTTATGAGTGAGAGAAGCATTTTAGTAGAGAGAGGTTCAACCATAGATGTGTTTTGTGCAATATTTTTCACTATTTTTTGACATTTCAAAACAATTTTGCAAAGACAATGAGTCTATTGCATGATCTTTTCTTTCAATGATGTGGTTGCATTATGGTATTGAAGCACTTCACAATTTTAAATTTTTTCATTTGAATAGGTTTAGAATCAAATTTCACCTGTAAATGTGTTTCTAGGAAAATTTCAGCATCTTTTTTCAACACTAAAACATTATAATCTTGCAATCTATATAGCCAAATGAGTCCAAATTTGAGTTACATCATCTACAACACGCTCACTACAAGATTTTAGGGTTGAGATTTCTAGACCTTAGTGACATTTAGACTTAGAGCATTTCAAAAGCAATGACGTTTTGAACCCCCCAAAAGGCCTTGGACCTTGAGGGGTTAATTGTTGAATCTTTGGTTGGTTTGAAAGACTTGCTTGAAAATTTTTGTTCAATTTGTATGCCTTCAACAATATATGATTATAAAAAAAATGTAGCGGATTAGTTGGTCCTAGCAATGATATTCAAGTCAACAAAAAAAACATATTTTAACCTAGTATGACTTTGAGGACTATGAAAGTTTGATGAATGGCATTCAAGAAAGTTGTAGAAACAACTCGGGTGGGTCACTTAATATATATTTGAGGTACCACATGCGGTGATAGGGTATTTTTTAGGGGGCTATTTATCTCCGAGGCTAAAATAATAGTGTCCCTATAATTAATTAATTAAAAAAAATGGCCTATATTATAGCACTCTATCATTAATTATACAGACCCTGCCAACAGAATTTTTTCTAGGCTATATTCCTTATAAGAAAAAAAATGAATTGAAAAGCAAGGTGAAAGCAAAATTGCTTTGAAAAAAAAAAAAATTAAAAATACATGCGTGGAATTCAACCTTTTTTTATGTGTCTTCAATCAAAGTTTGATCATAATCATGTATCTAAGAAAAAAATGGGGAGCATATCCAAAATTCAAACATTGAAGGACACAACAATGCAATTTCAACTTCAACAATTCACACCTAATTTCACAAAGCTCCAAACATGTGAAATAACTTGCCTAACATGTCAATCTCATTTGGCTTTCAAATAAATTTGTTAGAAAATTTTCAAGAATGTTTACCTCCCAAATTCATTTTCAGCTCTATAATTCATGGCAGTTCTTGATCAACTTCAAACTTTCTCTTGCATATTGTCATACTTTGCCTCCAAATTGGATACAAGATCATGTGAAGCCTAAATTGACTTTGTGTACAACAATAAGTATCATTTGTTATACTAGTCAAGATGATTTTCAAATGAATTATTTACTACTCAGCCACAACAATAGAAAACTTAGTTCAATCAAAACATTAAAAACTGGGAGCAGGAAGTTATTAGCTAAAAGAAAAAGGATACAATCACTAAAGATAGCTTCAATAATCTTGGGACTATTCACTTGAAAGACATAAAAAATTCATCCATGGAGTTTCATCCATCCACCCATATTTCATCCAATCTAGGTTTGGCCTAACTATGCAACTAACTGCATATACAAGATATAGTAAATAGACTTCTTAGAATCCAAAACTTCAACTCCTTAATTGCATGTAAGTAATCTTAATGGACCACATTTACAGACTACCTACTTTACTTATAATGGATTTTTCACTTTCAATGTTCCCTGATTTATTTGTAAATTTTTTATAAATTTTATGTCAAAAGAATAAAATCCTCTCTATATTATGCCGCACGTAGTTTTTAAAATGCGCTAAGTGACCCACCCAAGAGAAACAAAAATCTAATAATTTTTGGCCAATCCCATGGTGATAGAAGTGCACCTTTCCATGGTTGATTTAAGAGTAGTTTCCAAATGTTGCACTAGCACACAACAATGGCATTGTGTTGTGGGGGACTCTTTTGGGTCCATAGTGTGGAACATGTGCATATATTTCAATGCACCCCCCCCACACACACACACACTATGTACCCAAAAGAGCCCCATTGTATTTATTTGCCCTCCATGATTTTTTTCTGTATGTTGGCGGGCCACCACCCCCTCCCTTTTCTTATAATCTGAATTGTTGAATGTGAATGCAAACAATATGGGATATATCCCGTATCCCGTTAGTATTGTACCATATACGTATGCATATTCATATATTGCATTTGTATGTATATATGTATGGTATATGTATTGTACATGCATCCATATTCGTATCCCTACCTATATCTGTGCCCGTAGCCGTATCCGTCTCTCATTTTTTCGGAGGGTGGGATCGATTAAATTTTCAAATGGTAGGTTTGTGTGGCTGCCTCTTTTCAATGGATATTATTGCCTATTGGCCACTTAGTTCTATAGAAGTTGAATGGACTCACTTATCATAAGATTCTTAAATGCGGTTGTAAAGATTTTGGGCTTCAAGTTAATATAAGAGTAAATAATTTACTATAAATGCTTCAATTTTTTGGTATTTTCTTTCTTTGCCATAAATTCTACCRCAAATTATTATGAGGTAGGGTAATCCATTGTTTTCTCTTTGGTCATTGTACACATTTAGATTTATCAGGTTCACAAACATTTATTTGCAAAAGAAGGGAATATTTCACATTTGTTACAATAATTTTCAACTATAAATATGTTGGAAAAAATTTGGATTTTTTAAAATATAATTTCAATTATTTCTTCAATGTATGATGGAGAGATGTAAGTTGTAGGACGTAAGCATTTTTAAGTAGAAAGTGAAAGATGACACTACAAGATAAAGGGGTGTTTTAAGTATAATCCTAGAGATAAGATTTTAAGTAATGACCTATAAGGAGTCTTTCAAGTAAGAATTTACTAAAATCACATGTCTTTTAAGTAAAATTTTACTTAAAAGACATATGATTTTAGTAAATTCTTACTTAAAAGACTCCTTATAGGTCATTACTTAAAATCTTATCTCTAGGACTATACATAAAACACCCCTTTCTTTTGTAGTGTGAAACTTAATCCTATGAGGATGAGCTAACCACTATAGAAATCATTTTTTTGGGTATAGTGTGAATCATCAACTTTACAAACCTCACAGTGCTCATTGAAAATTAAACCATTGTACAAGACGTTCACTTTTTGCACAATATAAAAAGATGAAGATATCATTAGATATTTTTTAGGCCTTTAGATGATTGCAAGTTCCGAACTGTGCAAACTTTGTAGGAATCCTATAGGAATTGTGGAAACTCTACCACATAAGCAATGTAACGTAGTCAAGAAACTGCCACGTCAGATAATATTGATAAATTGATTTATAAAAATAATTTATAAATATTTTAAAAATACTTTCTTGAAAAAAAATTTAAATCATTTTCTAGTTTTCTAATACATAATAATTTTATTTATTTTTTATTTAAATATGTTGACCAGCAGTGGCTAGTTCACAATGTATGGAACAGGAAGGAGAACAACTCGAGAACAAATCCAAAACAATCTTTTGGAATCCTAAAAAACATCTAATGATTGTTTTATTTTTCATGGAAAGACTTTGTCATCCATTAAAACACTTTAGTCCATGTCATATATCCTTACAGGGTTAACCATTTGGGAGGAGTTGAAAATATTTCTTTTTTAAATTCAAGTATCATGATTTTACAATTGATAGATTTTTTCTACTCTAAAATTTAAATCATGTGTCCTAAGAAGTTATCATAGCTGAATTTGTTAATGAATAAATATAGATGAAGATTTTAGCTTTGCTTTGGATACAAGTATTTTGAAGCACTTTGTAGGRCTAAAAACATTGTAGGCTCTCATAAGTTTAAAATAAATTTTGGTTTAATTACCTAGGATAATCAAGATTATCTACATTTAGACCAAAAAATAAATGCTCACCAAAAAGATAACAAACAAACCAAACAAACCAAACAAAATTTAGCACCCACATAAGTGTCAAAAGTCCTTTTGTTCCTTTTTTGTATATAGAAATCAAAGGAAGGATCAATATTTGAAGAAGATTGAATATTTGAAGAAATTGGAAAAGAAATCAATTAGACAATATGCCACTAGGTATACATATTGCATTTGGAAAATTGGTCAAAATTGAACAAAAATGAAAAATGAAAAAAGAATGGAACCGAGACATGGTTACTGCGAACTCGGAAATCAACCGAGCACTTGACGAAACTAGTCCCAACATGGTTGCAGTTCTTTCATTAAGTAATTTTTATACTAATTCAGAATTTTTCGTAACAATATGTGATCTGAGCAATCACAGGTCGCAATATTCCTATCGTTTGCATCCGGGAAAATCTAGTAAGGGTCGATGGGATAATATGGGTGCCCATGATGGTGGATTGGTCTGTTTTGTCTCCACATGGGAATCCAGCCAAGCCAAGCCCCTGTGCATTGTTGTGGTGAATCTCTTGACTCGAGTTCGGCGGAAACTCCCACGTCTGCAATATACTTATTTAACCCCGCCTAAAATGATGCACATCGAAGTGGACTCTGAAACCAAGTTTTATAGGGTGGTGGTCATTGGCAAAAACAGAAATGGCCGTCCCACAGTAGAGATTTATCACTCTGGTGCAAGGCAATGGACCAAAGCACAACCGCCACTTGGTCTCATTTTTGGTGACGCTTACTGCAGATGGAAGTACTATTACCATGACAGGACTCTCAGATGCACAAGCTTAACTCGGAGTGTGTATGACTTTGCTGAAGGAAAAGTAAAGCGTTGTGATGAAAGGGGTCCTTCCCGAGGAGCATCAGCGGTGCGGTATGCGCTTCACAAGGACTGCATGTTTGTGCTGCACAGGAGCACATCGAATGGTGAAACTTTACAGGCGGAAGGTCATTGCATCACCAAGTATCGTATCCATAGTAATCTCAAGGATTGGGTACAAGAGAGGTCATACCTGTGCTCTCCTCTTGAAGACTTTCTGGAGTTAAACACTGTCTTTGTGACTCTAAAACTATGTGAAGGCTTTTTGATGGTGACGGGGTACTCTTATGACATTTTTTGGCTTCTGGATTTGTCAACGGGAGAGTGGAGTAGCCTTTCAGGTTGCTTCAAGGGTCATAAGTATGCAGAATCGATGAGTCGGGCTTCTTGGAATGCTGTACCATAGTGGATTCAGTGTATGTCCAAATGCACTAAGTAATTTGGTATTCCTAGTTCAGCTTCATCTTAGGCACAGTGTACATAGCTTGGTTTAGTGGTGTGATTTTGATAGTATACGCATGTCTTTGTAATCTCTTTTTCTTCCTCCTTAAGTAGCTAGAGAATGGAAGTGCGGAGTCTGACAGCAATAGTAAAGTAGATGAAATTCTTTTACGAGCTGTAGAGACCGAGTTCCCTGGTTCCATTTTTTCCACAGCTTAAAATGTAGCAGTGCAGAGTGATGTGAAGGTGGATCCAAGGAAACTATCACATTTTGCTTACCTTCAATGCCCAGTGGGCGATCTCGAGACCATGTAGCGTCCGTGATTCTGTGAATATGATCATCTTCTTGTGGACAAGATTCCTTATTCTTTCAGGTACACAATGTCCCATGTGACAACGTCTTGCCACTGGAAACTGTTGTTGGACGCATGCGTTGAAGGTATGCTTGTACTTGGTGTTACTATACGGTGGTGTTAACAAAGTGAATTCAATGCAGTGTTTTGTCTAAATCCATTCCTTGGACCCAATCGAACCCCCTTGTTAGCACCAAGTGAGAACATATTTTAATTGTTGAATCTTTGGTTGCTTAGAAAGAAGTGCTTGAAAGTTTTTGTTTAATTTGTATGTTCTGAACAATATGTGCTTATGAAAAATATGTAGTGGATCGATTGGTTCTAGAAGTGGTATTCCAAGTTGACAAAAGACAACGTGTTTTAACCTGGTGTGCGCATTGAGGATTAAAAGTGTTTGATGAATGGCATTCAAGAAAATTGTAGAAACGAGGGATGCACATCTTCATTTTGGAATTTCATTGTTTATGGTTGACCCCTTGGTCCCTTGGTGATAGGGCTACATCTTTCCATGGTTAATTTAGGAGTAGTTTCTAGATGTTGCATTGGTGCACAATAATGTCATTGTACCAATTGTGGAAYGATTTTGAATTTTTTGATAGTTTTCTAAGTCTCGGATGATTTTTTAGAATGCAAGCTTGATTAATCCCTAAGTGCTTATTGTATGGCCTATTTGGCCGTTTATTTCCATAGAAGTTGAATTGACTCACTTACCATAAGAGTCTTGAACATAGTTGCAAATACTTTGGGCTCCATGCTAATTTATGAGTAAGTTACTTTAGATGCTTCAATTTTTAGGCATGTTCTTTTTTTGTCACAAACTTTATTACAAACTTTTATCTTTTATGAGGTAGGRTAATCCAATTGTGTCTCTTTAGTCATTGCACATATTTAGACTTATTAGATTTACAAATATTTATTTGCAATAGAAAGGGAATATTTCACATCTCTTATAGTTGAGTTCATTTTTTTTTAAAACAAACATTATAGGTGGTCTAAGCAAAAATGTACAACTTCTTGTTGTTGTCTTTTTGGATGTTAACCCATTAAGGACCAATTGACCACTTTTGGGTTGATATTGATACTTTTTCATTGATAGTCGGATTTTTAGAATGAATTTGGATATGGATGAAAGAGGATGGGTGTGGGGAATTGTAAATCAAATGCATGGGGACTAGAATTAGGGCAATCTGTGCTAGCATGATGTTTAGGGATTGAAAAAACTAATGAAATTTGGGCTAAAAATACAAAAACTTCCACTAAGGGAACCTTGGATTGCCACAAAGTTTATTGTAGAGGCCCAATCATTCATGCCAATTCCATCGGCAATTCCATGGTCAAATCTACGAAAAGCATCACGATTTGAACTTTTTTCCATGTTTAATTGGAAACTAGAGATTGTCTTGCTCGCCCACCAAATCAACCACGGTCTTTAATGGCTGAACCCCTAAAGGACTGAGGATCATTTTGGGCACAAATTGTGAAAAAATGCTAGTTTTTTAGGGCAATGAGAAAAAAACATAAAGAAAAGAAAAATGTAAAGAAAACTTATTCAAAATTCAACCATAGAAATTTAAACTAGACTATGGGAATGTGTGGAAAAAATTTCAAGAACTTCGACCTCATTGATTGAAAGTTTATAATGCTTGAAGTTAGAAGAAATAGTTTGTTTTCAAGCTTGCTTGAGAGGGCTAGCAAACTTTAACTTCTCCTAGAGTAAAATTTTTACACTATGCACGATTTTTTTCTATTCGCATCTTTTATCATGTGAGTTACRTACCTGACAAATTTCAAAAGTAGAAGAGTATTTTGCACATTTTGCTCAAGCTACTTGAAAAGTTCATGGCAACATTACTTTTGACTCAAGCAGTCAATTGGAAAAATTGGTGTTCCCTCTAAAAGAATACAAGTTTACACCTTGTTTCAAAATTTGAAGAAAAATCGTTAAAAAATGACTTTATATGTACCTCTTCAAGATTATTTGCGTACATTCCATGGTCATTTGGTCTTTTAGGAGTTCATGTGACTCTCATAATTTTTGATACAATTCAAATTCAAATTCAAAAGCATTTTTCAATTCCAGTTTAGGAAATATTGAATGAATCTTTAAAACGTACAAAAACAACATGTGGTGTCTATGGAATTTACATATTGTCACTCTCCAGTCCAATTCTTCGCCTTTTGATCTATAACTAGGTTCTTTTGGGGGTATGGATACACTACAAACAATATGCAATATATTTTGTACTACAAATCCCCAATAGAGTAAATGCTTGAATTTGTCCTATATTATAAGAAGTTATTATTTGAAGATTTGAAAGAATCTAGTTGTGTACAACATCTTCAACTTTTTTGGTCAAGAATGAGAGAATTGTGTACAAATTTTATTTTTCCGATCCTCTCACTCTTGACYTGAAACTCAACAAACAAGACTTAAATATTGAACCTTGAACTAATTTGCGATCAAACAAAAATACACCTAAACAAGAAAGAGATCCAWATTAAAACACTTGAAGTGCAAAATAAATTCATTATTCAAACTCCCAAGTAGTTAGAAGAAAGGCTATGAACGTGGGTATATTGAGTGGAAAATTTTCTATGTGTACATAAATAACTTCCAAAGGGATCCCATAACTTTTCACAATTTTATTTCTCAAAATAAAATTACCATGAATTTTGCAGGTGAAGATTATGTTTGTCGCATACTGCTCATACATATCATCCTATTTCCGACCAARGACAAGTTATAGTAGAACCTCCTTTACTCATTGAGTCCCGGACTGGTTTGACATATTGATTTATATAGGTTTATTGGCTAAGAGAGGGTCAGATTTAGTCACAACCTTTGTAATGTGACCTAGTCTCGACCAGCGTGACATATTGGCTTACAAAGATTTTATTGGCTTGTAGAGGAGCGACTTAGAGAGGTTCTATTGTACAATATTAAGATTCATGTAGCCAATCATATTGCGCCGTATGTGCACCATAAGTCCATAACCTAAACATTTACTCATCTGCWCATGCWCGGAAATARAGCACCCTACGCTGCCACATTGGGGAACAGGTCTGCCACTCTACCTCTTCCAACCAGGCAACCAGGCGTCACAGGGCAGCGATCTCAAGGTCGGTGGTTTTGGTTGTTGCCTGTCTCGTTTTTTTTCTGTAGTAGGGTAAGGATTTCAATTGCAAATTGAAGTATTATGGTCACTCGAACGAGATCTTTCGATCTAGACCACACCCAGTATCGAAAATTTTGAGTTCACGGCGTTGAGAATACAGAATTTCATCTTTTCCGAGTTTTAGGGTTATCAGTAGATGTGAGATTATCGCCGTAGGTGCATGGTGGACACTCTATCCTTCTCGGAAAGGTATTTTTCAATTTCATTTTGAGAACTATCGACGATCTGAATGGGCTTCTATTGATTAGATTGAAATGTACGTCTTAGCTTTATGGAAAATGAGAGTTCACGGTTTGGGACAAACTTTTTCTGAGAGCAACACTTTTTCTGACGCCGCCATTTGATGAGGGTGTAATAAAAGAAAATGATGATGAACGCATTAGCGATTGGAAGAGAATCGTTACTGAAGTTCCGTATTTTTCCAATACTCCAGTATCTTCTACAGATTTTCCAAGTTGAAATTGCAGGAAACCTAATGTTGACACTAGACTACCTGTAATTGAGCATCTTTGAAGCATCAACTCCCTTGCGTGGCTTCAAAGAACTGCTCAACTTCCATTGTTTTCTTTTGGAAGTTGTGAAATCTAGGTGTTGCATTTTGGAATTGATCTCTTTTCGGTATCTTACCTTTTTTGTCTTTGATTTTTGGAAAATGAGAGGGCACTGTTCCGGACTAGATTTCTGATTTGTTTTCTTTGCAGTTTTGCGACACCGTAATGGAGGGAATGTTAACGGCCACGGAAAAGAACAAACTCGACATGGACAGCAACCAWCCTCAAGAGAGTGAGGAGCATGATGAATTTGACGGCAGCAATGAGCAGGGTAATGACGGTGTCCTGGGRGATTTGCCTGAAGTCTGCATCGCTATGATCCTCTCCTGCTTGCCTCCACGAGAGGTTGCGAAACTGGCATGCGTCTGCCGTTCTTTCTGTGCGGCTTCTAATTTCGATTCGGTCTGGGAGAGGATGCTGCCTCCAAAGTATAAAGACATCCTCGCACTTGACCCAGATGTTGTCCCTGCACAAACTGCTAGCAAGAGAGAAATCTTCGATCATCTCTGCCAGCCGACGCTTCTTGCGAATAACACACAGGTACAGCCTAACCTCTTTAAGTTAATCTGCCTCCCTGGGGTCTCCCAAAATGACTTACTACGACATAGTTTGATAGTCTGACAAGTGTTCAAGATATTCCTGTATGCTGTTTTAGAGAGGATCATATTAATTTTATTTGCTTGGTTATATTATTGATAATCCCCCAAAGCTTACTTTTCTTGGATTAAACTTAGATGTGGTATAATACATGACTTCCACAACCTTTTCGAAGTTTGCGAGAAAGTAAGCTTGATCTTAAGAAATTATCTTGGAAATTGGAAAATTTATCATAAGTCTTTGTGAAATCAACTTTGAAGCATTATATCTTGAAATTCGCCCGGAACGAATTTTGATATAAGAATTTTGGTATGATAGGCTAAACTAGTACGGTGGTTGTCATGGCATAACAAGTCTACAATACTTATTATTTAATATGTTCAAAGTTTTTATAACTTCCCAAATGTATGAATAATCATAGAATATGGATATATCTATGATTTTGGGTTTTTCCATGCAATGTTAATGTAAGAATTCGAATGGCATTTCATTCTTGAGTCTGGGAGTATCCAATATGAAGCTTCCTACTGGATAAAGGCAAAGTGGTTTAAACTTCCGAATACAATGTATTTGTCCTGCACTGCATTATTTGAAGGGCTAATCAATTTCAAGGTCATTCACTTTTCTAATTGCTGCATCTGTAGTGTTCGCATAAATCTAACTGCATGCCACGTTTGATATGTGAGTAGGGGCTGTGGATTGACCGCGAGACCGGAGGGTTGTGCTTGAGCATTGCAGCGAGGGCCTCGTAGTAGGAAACAACCGGTACAGATTCTTTTTTGAAAGTGATGAGACGCTTATTGACAGTTTCCATATTGTCATCAGCTCGCCCACTGGTTTGTCCACGTTGCATGAGCCGATGGATAAGGACTTGTTTGGGTGCATGTAAAAATATCACCAAGGACGGCGCTCTCACCTATTAATAATACAATCCAACATCATATTTAATGGCTAAGTCAAATCCTTATTTTAAAATGCTAATGTGCAATAAATCAAATATCAATAAGTGAAAAATGTATATTGGATAATAAATGAGGAACTACTTATTCTATATCGCATATTTTTCTACAAAAACTTGTGTTTATTTTTGAAATTACAATCATTCCTTCAAAAAAATACTCCTTCTAATAGTCACTAAACAAAATGAAAATGAAATGATTTATGGTACAAAATGCAATATAAAGCAAATAGTTTGTCTCAAACACTAATTAAATTGACTAAATTGATTTGCTTAATAAGAAAAAGTGCACTTTGGTGGATTGCTCGATTAGCATTTAGCTTAGTGCTTGATTAATATTGTATGAAAGAAGAGTCCAAATGATCCACTTTGAAAAGGTGCCTTATATTATCCTCAAGCTCCCTTTTTCTATCTTGATAAAATTATTTTTTATATTGTTTTATTGTTTTATTTTAAACTTTTTCAATGACATAGATTCTAGTCTCAGAAAGTGGCTACACAATTGGTTTTGGGTGTTTTCTCCTTAGTTCTTATTTAACACATGTTAAACTTATCTCTAATGCTTCAAAACTGAGTAAACACCAATATTTGGCACAAAACAAAAATAAATAACAACAATTTTGCCAAACTGGTTTCACAAAATTGCACAACTTCAGCATATTTCATGGCACATGTGCAACCTAAAATGAAAATCTATACCAATTTTCTATTGATGAATGTCATAATTTTTGGCATCCAAAATCACACCAATTTCTCGACCAATTTAATAAAATTGAAAATTATTACTAGAGGTTATAAACTAGTTCTATATTTTAAATTTCTATTGATAAATGCTACAATTTTGGCGCTTGAATTGCACCAATTTAACAAAATAAAAAATGGTTACAAGGATATTAATCGTGGCTCATACTAGTTTCTTAAACTCTTTAGCTTGGTTGATTTTACGTGGAAATCCATCCAATAAGTAACCAGGAGTGTCTCCCGCTTGTTTCATGGCCTTCTCCATGAGCTCCATTGTCAATTTCATAGGCACCAATTTGCCTTCCTTCATAATAGTTGCACAGTCCTTTCCGATTTGAGTCCCATTTTTCACCTCCACTCGGAGGATGTCCCCCAAAGAAATGTGCTTAAACCCAAATTCCTTCACTATTTGAGAACATTGTGTGCCTTTTCCAGTGCCAGGTCCTCCTGCATCCATCATATCAAACCAAACAATTAAGCACGTATTCAACATTTACACATTGAAAAAATGACAAGCAACTACACCATGGGAGGCTTTGTTCTTGTAGCATTGACTTGCTTTTTGAGTAAGGTAGYTGGTCAAACTTTTTTAGTGTAAGTGTAAGCATTATCCATGCAAAGTCTTGCTCTTCTTTGGTTTGGAGACAATAAAATGTGATACCTTAGTATACTTGACCTTCTTGAAAATAATGCTTTGCAAGGAAGATAGATGGKCTTTATTAAGCACTCACATGTGTCCACAAACATCACATGAAAGTGAAGTACTATTAAAAAATTTGTCCTTTTGCAACCAGTCACAAACAACTCATTTTGTTTTTTTACAACTTGCTTTTTCAAAAACAAGTAGTTAGTTTTGGATGAGTTGTTCCAAATATTGTCCCTAAACAACTAATTTAGTTGTTACAAATAAATTATGAGTGGTTATGGACAACTTATTCCGGAAAACACAATTTTAAACAAACA